>JACCGJ010020611.1:0-18839 GCA_013407085.1 Atriophallophorus winterbourni
CTACTGCCTGGCATAATCGTTTTCCCTGCTCGTTAGATTTGGGAACAAAACTGCAGGGTCTGGTGCATTTGTAGGCGCGTTCACCGAATCTGCGGTGGTAATAGCAAAGACCTTGCCCTTTACTCCGACTTCGTGAATATCGCCCATTTGGACTGTGTCTCTGTGATGACCGATATCGATCATTTCGTGAAGTATGTATGTGCATGCAAAGTTCGTCGAGTCGCGAGTTCAACTCGGAGATATCTGATTCTAAAGTTGAAGGAGTTGATTTATGGGGCGATTGTACTACTGCGATGGTTGGCTTATGATGTTCATACACTCGATCGGCGATGGCAGCAAGCTTATCTAACTTGTAATCTTCGACCACCAAAAGTGCTTTTCGAACATCGTTGGGTAGTCTTTGCAGCCACAATTCTTTTAAAATCGGTTCGCCAACTGGTGTTGTACCCTGTAACTCGATCATTCGGCGAAGGAGTTGCGACGGTGTATTGTCACCTAATTCGATACCCGAGAGTAATTTGCGTAAGTTTTTCGCATCAGATGCTGCTATACGCGATATCAAAGCTGATTTCAGTACATCATACGGTTTATCAGCAGGTCTGTTGTATATGATATCAGCAACTTCAGATGCGGCTGCGTGTGGTAAACTTCTATGACGTAACAGAACATTGCTTTTTGGCTCGTAATGCGTCGAGTTTCGAAAATAGCTTCTACTTGAGCGAACCATAATCTAGGGTTAGCGACGCCAAACTCAGGAAGTGATAAATGACCAATATCTGCTGGGATAGGTGCTGCCTGTGGAATACTGTCCATATTGATGGAAAAAAAAGTAAAAATATGCTACAAAATCAAAATAGTGGGGAGTATGCTATAGCGAAAATAATCGGGCTCACCAATTTGTGGTGGTTCAGGCTACGTGAAATTACAATATGTATGTAAAAGGTAAAAAGGTAACCACTCACAATAATTCTTCGATTGAATTGGAAACGATTCTCCCCAGCTTGGCAATTGACTATTCGGGTCCAAACGTCAAAGTATTATCACCGCGGTAAATCCAAGAATTAGGTGCGGCTGAAATATGAAGCAGTCCTTTTATAGCAGGCAAGCAATCTTTCCACAATCCACAGTCAGAACTCCAAGCACGCAGTACGGGTATCAAAGGAGATGAGAAGGGCAACTCCGAGCAAACGAAAATTTATATTCGTAAAATCCGGGTACAATTCAAAAAGTGTACATTGATTGATACAAACATAAATGTTTACAGAAAAACGCCATAGCATATGACGACCGAATATTTCATTTTCAGGTTTGTCATAGATACTTTGTAAAGTTGTGACAGCAGATTCATAGTTTGTGCAATCGATAATATGATCAAAAACAGATGGAGAAACATAGTTAATCAGAGTTTTCAACTTGTCTGGCTTATGAGTTTCGATTGAAGTGAGGAAATTTGAGAATGTAGCGAACCAATGAACCCACTCATTTGCAGCAGAAGGTGAACTGGGGACGGAGAAATCGATCCATTGAATAGCTTCTGATGAATAAATTGTAATGTTCCAAACAAACGTGTGACTTTCAGAATGATTGAGAAGAGGAGAGTTGCCTTGATTTAGGCTTTATTCATTAGAAGAGCTAAAACAACGAACAATAGAATAGTTAGTATAGATAGATAGAATAGAATGCGAATTACAATAATGTAAGCATATAAGAATACACAACAATAAGATCGCTTGAAAATCATGCCCGATGGATGAATGGAAGATCCCCCGCTAAGGGACCGCCGTGGTTTGATAACGTTATTCGTAAATACATGAAGGTAAAAAGGCGGTTATGGCGGAAGTTTTGTTCTAGTGGATGCACCGATGACTATGTAACCTACAAAGTTATCCGCAACAAGTGCACCTACCTCAAAAAAGAAAAAAGGCAGAACTATGAAACTCACTTGGTGGACGAAGCCAACTCGATGCCGAAACGCTTGTTTGCGTACATAACGAACGAAAGCTTCTCAACGAGTACCTTGCTTGAGATCTATGGGAGGTTCGACTGAACACGAAGATGAACGTAAAGCAGTTCTTCTCGCCGCTCAGTACAATTGGGTTTACACAGAGGAGACGTTTCCTATTCCTCTGCTTCATGAGAGCAACGCCGAAATGCCGGATATCTCGATCTCGCCAGAGATGGTGCAGTATTTACTAGAACGACTCGATGTACACTCAGCACCTGGCCCGGACGATATACACCCAATGCTTTTAAAGGTATTGTCGAGTATCATACATAAAGCACTGGTGCTAATCTTCAATTTATCCCTGAGGTATGGTAGGTTACCTAAAGATTGGAAGTACGGCATTGTTAAACCAATGTATAAGGGCGGTGAAACCAGTGATCTGGCTAACTACCGATAGGTTACTCTCACTTCGGTAGTTGTGAAGACTCTGGAACGACTGCTGAAAAAACAGATTGAAGATTTTCTCCTTACAACCAGTCAGCTAACATCTGCTCAGCATGGTTTTACGCCAAGACGATCATGCGCATCCAATCTCATCACTGATCGTGAGCACTGGTGTGCTGAACTTGATCTGGGTCACCCGGTAGTCACTGCCTTCATCGACTTCAGTAAGGCTTTTGACCGTGTTCCATTTCAACCTCTATTGCTCAAGCTCCGTGCTCGTGGTGTAAAGGGACCTGTTCTAACTTGGATTGAAGACTTCCTTGTTGACCGTTATACACAGGTCAAGGTTAACGGAGTCAAATCACAGGTTACACGTCCAATTTCCGGGGTTCCGCAAAGATCTGTTCTCGGGCCGTTACTTTTTTAAAGTATATGTTAATGACCTCCCCGACTCATTAAATATGAATTGTCTACTTTTCGCTGATGATCTGAATGTTTGGGATACAGTAAGCTCTTCTGCTGATAATACCATTTTCCATTTTCACAACCGAATATATTCAACTTGCGCGACAAGGTTTGTTATCCCGCACTAACGTCCATGAGATCGGATCTCCGTGCTTTAAGGCACGCCAGTCCGGTGATCAGCAACAGTGGAATATCATGTGACCTAATCCAAGTCAAAGCCTAAGCGGTAGTGCTTACACGCTTATCACAGCATACAGGTTCACCCCACATAGGCTAACCCAGACTGCTTCGTGTGACGCTTCCATCACTTGACTCAGCCGATACTACTCTCGGTACATGCTAACGGGAGAATCACCCGCGATACGCATTTTCCCTGATGCACCAGGTCAAAAAGCGCATTTCGTGACTGGAAATCCTACGTTGATTAGCGTAGCGTGTTCATTTATAGTATTACAGAGTTAAGAGATCCTGACGAGTCTAAAAATTTTAGCCACGCCAACGATCAGTGCCTCCTCATCCAACAACAACTCTATTTGACCGACCCACTTACGGTCTCCCTAAAACGCCTCTCAAAATCTTCAGATTACAAAGAAACTGTCCCCATATTGTGAAGGCAACTTTCCTGTATAAAGAAATGATTCCCACTTTCCTCACCATTCAGTATAATCATAGACGAAATGCACCATCTTAAATCCGCATGCGCTCAGTTTTGAATCAATCATGTACGAAGCAGGTACGGTATGTGGATCCGACGCCAAGTCCGGAAAATATTTCCACTTCCTCTCATACACTTGAGCAAAACCTCGAATCCGATCGCATAAAGATTGACACTACAGACACACTTTTACTGCACAATAATCCTTAAAATGCTGCTACACAAATGCCCGAAGCCTTCTTACGAATCATTCGAAACTAAGTCTCTTACATTTTCCCGAAACTTTCGATCTTATTGCGCTAACCGGTACCTGGCTCACTGCAGATATATTATCCACTGTAACGGCCTTACCCAAAATGTTATTTTTTACTCTGGATCTTGCCTCTAAGGAAGTAATTCTGCGCTATTGGCCTTGACATCGCGCGCGATTTGAAATCAACGTGAAATTTTGCTCTCCTGAATTTGTTTTTTTCATTCGTAACAAATTTTCTAGATAATGGTTGCTCGTAGATCAAAAGTTACTGAGAGTAGTCTCAAAAATTCTTCACTGCAACAAAATGCACGTTTGAATTTTCCTCTGACGTGATACTTTTCTAGTTTTCGATAAACTATCCACTTTGGAATATTTTGCTTCCTTTCTGGAATGTGTTATTCGACCCCGTCAAAGTTGTCTTCTTGTCCTATGTGTCACCGACGTGTCGGCGCCCGATCTAAGATTGTGATCTGCTCACTCTGCTGCATGAAATCGCATCTCTCTTGTGTTTCTAATTTAACGCACCTCGATGTAGCTGTAATACAATCCTCCTCGTCTTCACCACTGAAGTATATTTGCCCATCGTGTCTCCCTTATTTTGAAGGTCTCCGTCGCCATCCAGACTCACTCGCAAACACCCCGCAAACCACTCCAATGCGCACATCCCCAGCACCTGGGTCTAATGTTTCTTTTACTCCGACTACTAATACGGAGCTCGCATCACGTAGTATACTGGAAAACCGACTCTGTCATGTTGAGTCTCAACTTAACCGCGTATTGTTGGAGCTTGCTGAGCTTCAAAAAGGTCTCAATTTACCCACTCCAATAAATCCTCCTGCGAATTTAGAAACAACTGCCCCGTTCCCTTGTAATGCCACCTCTAAGCCCATTGCAGAAACTATCACTGCTACTACACCGACCAAAAAGCAACCATGTCCTCTTCGTATGCCAAAACAAATCAAGTCAACGGTGAAACATTTCTCTGTTATTTGCACCAACGTTGTTGAGTCTGCTGAATCCCAGTTCAATGCTAAACAAGCCCATGATCTACTTCAGTGGAAACGCTTGTGTACTTCCATGAAGATCCAGGTTATCAAACCGTTATGCCTAACGAGACTCACACGTCACCCATCCTCTGCTCACTCTGACCAACCACGTCTGCTGCGCGTCGACTTGAAAAATAACGATCAGATGGAGAGTGTTTTATTGTCTGCACATTATCTGCGACGCGAAGCTTCGCCCTCTCGTATCCATCCCGATATACCCTGGATAGAACGCGCAAAAAATCGTCCTCCTAATGTGCAACGACAAGACACTCCTAGAGCCATCATTGTTCATGGAGTACCAGAATGTGACAGCGAAAATGAAACCGAACGTGAAGAACACGATCACGCCCAATGGCGTTTTCTTTATCAGCATATGAATTGCGAACCAGTCACAACAGTGTCCTTATACCGACTCCCTCGTCCAACCACTTACAATGGAAATTCGCCGCGACTGCTGAAAGTTTGTTTCCTGAGCTCTGAGATGCTGCCTACTGTCCTTAATGCCTGGCGTTGTGCTCGTAGAACAGCACCACCGAGTGTCCGAATTTTTTCAGACCAACGTCGAACTCCAGTCACCATCACGGCTGACAGCGCAACGCAAAATCCTGTTACACAAAGCGAAATGTGCTCCAACAACCCTACGCTGGCTACTCTCCTATCTGAAAATTCGAGTCCAAAGATAAGTGATCTTACATCGAATAACTCCTCTGATATTATGCAAAAAACTTGATTTAGCCGGCCCTACTCTGGCCGGCCAAAACGCAATGTCTGGTCTTATTCACCGCAAATACCTAAAATGTGCTTATACAAACACTCAAGGTCTGTTGAGCAAACTCAATGAACTAACGTTCCATGTTTCCACATGTCCTTATGATATTATTGCACTAACGGAAACTTGGTTGAACGAACGCCATCTTGACAATGAAATTCATATCCCGAACATGAACGTTTTTCGATCCGATAGACCATCGCCTGGTGGTGGCGTAGCCCTTTACGTCAATTCCTCTATTCACTGTACTGAACTTTTTACTTCTGTCATGCAATCCTCTGATACTTTAAGTTGCACTTTACAAATTTCCCGTTTTGAATCAATCATAGTTGTAGTTATTTATCGCCCCCCGAGTAATTCTAACCAAGACGATGATCAATTGCTAAGTTACCTGAATCGTGTACTCCTTCAGACACACACACATGTTCTCATCATGGGGGACTTTAATCTTCCAAATTTGTTCGATCGTCCTTATCCAGATGGTCATTTCGGTGCAAAGTTACTAGATCTGTTCCACACACACCCATTGTTCAACCATTCCACCGAACCCACCCGTTTCCGTTCTAATGATACGCCATCTTTACTGGATCTAATTTTGACAGACGATGAACTGATGATTGAATATGTCGAACGTCGTGCACCGCTTGGGCGCAGTGATCATGTATTCTTACATTTCCAGCTAGTCTACTGGGCTGACAAGATTGCAGATAGCTCAGTGTTCACACGGAGGTGGACAGACTACAACAAGCTAAACAATCTTATTCTGAATCAGGACTGGTATTTCAGTACCGACCTATCAGCTGACGATGCATGGTTGAGTTTTTCCTCCCGACTACTACAATTAACAGCTTCATGCACGGTAACTAAAGCTGTTCCGCTTCGGAAGCACAGGAGAACTCCACTACGTAGCCGCACTCGAAAATTCATTAGCGAACGGAATAGAGAATGGACTATTTATGTCCACTCCCCTTCCTATCAACAGTGGGAACGCTATCGAATGTATCGAAACTAATCCACGGCTCTCATCCGCGAAGATCGTTTTGAACTACCAGTACAAACTTTCTTGTGCCTTTGCTGATAACCCAAAACGGCTCTTTAGCTTTGTCAATCGTTTACGTCATGTCAAACCTGGCATTACAACTTTAGAAACACCGTTGGGCCCTACCCAGACAGCCAGTGAAGCAGCAGAAGCACTACGGCTTTACTAGGCCTCGATTTTTGAGCCCTCCAGTACATCGCTTTCCGTACCTGTCAACACAACCCCATCACTTTTCGAACTTTCAGACATCACTTTTACACCTGCCGCTATTTTCGGCAAGCTCATATCCCTGCGCCCTTCTAGTTCTGCTGGTCCTGATACGCTTCACCCTAGAGTTCTGCGCGAATGTGCTGCTTCTTTATGCTACCCTTTGACGGACCTTTTTCAGCATTTTTTTTCTCTTGGTTTTGTTCCCGTCCAGTGGAGATGTGGATCCATTTCTCCTATCTACAATGGTGGTTCACGCTCTGATGTCAGCAACTATCGCCCCATCACCCTATTGTCCGTGGTATCCAAAATAATGGAATCTATTATTGTGGACGCATTACGGCATCACGTTGACACATTTCAACTCTTATCCGATAATCAACATGGCTTCCGCCGTCGTAGATCTTGCCTTACAAATCTTATGCTTGCTCGCGATCAGTGGACGACCGCAGTCGATAAAGGTCGGGAAGTCCATGAGATTTATTTGGATTTCTCCAAGGCCTTTGACAGAGTCGACCACCGGATACTTCTGCAGAAGCTTGTTTCGCTGGGAATTTCCGGCAAGCTCTTGTCGTGGTTAAAAAGTTACCTCCATGAACGATCGGCACGTGTTCGTGTTAACGGCTCTTTCTCAACCACGTTTGCCACCCCTAGTGGCGTTCCGCAGGGTTCTGTTTTAGGACCGAATCTTTTCCTCATCTTTGTGGACGATCTTACACGTTCCCTTCATTCCCCTGTCTTGCTGTATGCAGATGATGTCAAAATATGGCGAACGATTTACAGCCGTACTGACATGGATCTACTGCAAGCGGACCTTAACACACTCCACTTATGGTCAGTCACGAATAATCTCCCCTTCAACGTATCGAAATGCCGTGTCCTTTCTACTCGCGCTGGCAGTACTCCACACTATCATCTTGGTAGTCAGTCGCTCCAGGTTAGCAACGCTGAACGTGACTTAGGAATCATTGTTGAGTCTAGGTTATCCGTCTCAGCCACCTGCAGAAAAATGGCCTACACTGCCAATAGTATGTTAGGTCTCCTGCGCAGAGCACTCAATCACTTTGAGCCACGATGTTTTCCTATTCTTTTGAAAGCGTTTCTTCGGCCACATTTGGAATATGCTATTCAGGCCTGGAGCCCGTGGTTGAGCAAAGACCAAAAGTTGTTGGAGGCACCTCAACGGCGTGCGACGAAACTTGTCAGAGGATTGTTCTTCATTCCATATCCCCAACGATTGGAAATATTGAAAATGTTTTCTGTGCAGTATCGCCGGACCCGTGGTGATCTTATCTATCTCTATCAGATCATGTCCTCACCCACCCACCCGTGCTTTTCCCTATTCTCCCGCAATACCGAGACAACGCATTTGCGCGGTCACTCACACAGACTTTGCTTGGAACAGTCCCGTATCAACTGCCGAAAGTAATTTTTCTCTGTGTGTTTGTGCTCTTTGGAACAAATTACCAGAGGATGTGGTATCGGCTCCCTCCTTAACCGTGTTTAAACACAGAATCGACTCCTTCCTCCAAGAACTCCATTACAAAATCCCTTGATTACTACATTTAACTTTCTGTTTCACTTGTTTGCAGGTCTAACGCAACCACGATGCCTCCGTTTCCCCTGCTACCGCCTCGCAAAATCGGAAAGACGCAATTTCAAGCGAGTGTGGCCCGCTATACGGCCTTCCCGCCCCCGTACTAGATGATACTCCCTGTTTTATTCTCACCGCACTGTATATAACACCCTGTGGTTTTTTTAAGCTATGCTTTTACGCTGCAAAAACTATTGCTCTTTTATCCTCTTATGACACTCGCTTCATATTTTTCACTTTTGCTTGCTTTAGTAAACACCATACCATCCTGCGGTTATTTTAAGCTTGTACGCTTTTTTTACTGCAATAAACCATTGTTCCATTGTTCCATTGGTTGTCAATTGCGGTAAAGCCGGTTGTTCCACCCCTGTTCTTGAAGGGATAGAATGTAGCATCTGCTCTTCCTGGTTTCATCCTGGTTGCTCGGGTTTGACGTCCGCTGTTTTTAATGAACACAAACAAAACGCAAGTAAGCTTTGGCTCTGTGCAGCATGCTCGTTAAACCCAACTGTCCGTTGTCTGCTATCGTTGTTAGACCAACAAGTTCAAGTTCAAGTTGCACAGTCTCATAAAATTGCATCTCTTGAAAGTAGACTGCTCCGGTTAGAAAACAGCCATGGTTCTCTGTGTACTCGTCAACAGTCCGAGTTGAAAAGGGTTGCTGTTCCTTCGAAGTTTACGACCTGTTCATCACCACCTAATTCTATTGAGGACGATATCCGCCCCAAGATCGCCACCAAGCTTGGCTACTCCAAAGTCGTTGCTGCGTCACCTCGTGTACAAACTGATCCCCGTATCTCGAAGCTACCATTAGTCCCAGCGATAGATGCAACACGTCCTTCTGCTAACCAACAGAAAACCCCTAAGCAAAATTCTCGCGATGGTAGAATGACGGTGATCTGCACAAACGTGCCCGAATCCAAGTCGCCGTGTTTTAAAGAACGTCTATCCGAAGACGTTTCGCAATGGGATCAAATTTGTCGTACCCTTCAGGTTTCCTCGGAAGCCGATAGCGTGGTGCGGTTGTCCAGGCCTCCGAATTCGTCTCACCTAGGAGAACCCAGACTTCTGCATGTCACACTAATGTCCGTTGAAGCAGCTGAAACCGTGCTTCTCTCCACGTACGTACTTCGCAAATCCCCTACTCCAATCCGCATCTTCGCCGATCTACCATGGGCAGCACGGCAAGCCAAGAAAAAGCCGTCATTTGACTGGAAGCAGGATAATGACAAACGTAGTATATACGTACATGGCATTCCTGAGCTTTCCGACGCCGACGAATCCAAAAACAACATTCACGACTGTGAGCAATGGCGCTTTATACAGCAACAATCTGACATAACCGCCACACTCACAACGTCGCTAAAACGCCTACCCAAGTCACCGAACTATAAAGGCAATGCCCCCCCGAATTACGAAAATAACATTCCAGTCGGAATGTATGGTCACGTCGGCGCTCGAATGTTGGTACGCGAACCGATGGAAAGCTCCATCAGAAATTCGCCTTCGTTCGTCTATCGCTACCAATCGGATTAGACCCGAGACGAAAATTACCGACCCAACACCCGAGGTCGAACAACCGGAATTACGTGAAGCAGCCGCCTCAAAAAACCTACCACAGCCGATCCCTTCCGGATCGGCTTCCTAGGTGGTACACCTCACGACACCCAACGCAACCGCCATACACTGTCCTGTTGCTATACGAACATCCGAGGATTCATGAACAAATTCTCCGAATTAAAACTGCTTCATTCGACAAAAAACTTTGATCTCATTGCCATCACAGAAACCTGGTTGACCCCAACCATATTAGAAACTGAACTAATGCTCCCAAACATGTTGTCATTCCGCATTGATCGTAAGACTAGAGGTGGAGGTGTCCTATTGTATTACAATCAAGCACTACGCTGTGAAGAGATCGAGAACCCTGATCTGTCTGTTCCTGACACTTTGTGGTGTAGAGTTTTCTTGCAGCACGACGATGTGGCCTTTTTGGGTGTGATCTAACGCCCTCCAAATGCGGATTCTCATACAGACTCTTCTTTGCTGACTGCCATCCGACTCGGACTTTCTCAACACTTCACGCATGTCCTCATAATGGGAGACTTCAACTCCCCGGGTGTATCGTCAGGCTCGCCCAGCCATCAGTTTGGACGTGACTTATCAGAATTGATTGCTACCCATCCATTGTACATCCATGTCAACGAACCGACACGATTCTGCGGCCACCAGATCCCGTCTACCCTCGATCTGATACTCACCAACGAAGAACTGATGGTCGAAAACATGATGATCGAACCACCACTGGGTCATGCTGATCATGCCGTGCTGATATTTAACTACCTCTGCTACTCTCATTATGAGGGGATACCGGACGCCACTACTAGGAGGATTACGAACTACACGCTACTGCGTGAGCTTGTTGCCGCGAACACGTGGGACTTGCTACATACTACGCAACTTGAAACTGCTTGGAGTTGTTTTGTTACACGATGGCACACATTACTTGACCTATCATCGACCATGAAGGCAATACCAACAAAACGCGACCGACCGACAATTAGAAGCCGGACCAAAAAAAATGATGGCACTACGGAACCTTGCATGGCATACTTTCTCTCGATGCCCCACCTCAGAGAACTGGGAATTCTACAGATTATTGCGAAACCAGTGTACATCTCTCAAACGCAATGATCAATTCCTTTACCAACAACAGCTAACTTCGAGACTTCTAGACAACCCGAAGCTGCTATACAAGGAGATCAACGCTCGGAGGAAAGTGAAAACAGGTATCCCTTCGCTCAAGACACCCTCGGGTCTATCCACGTCACCTGAAGAAGTCGCCAGCACTTTGGGCGCGCAGTAAGCTCCCATCTTTCGTGCTGCCCCTAAGTCCGTAGTCATACTTGCACCAGTGTCTCCTGTGCCTTCATTGAACTCAATCATCTTCAGCCGCGACGCCGTCTACCACAAATTGACCCACCTGCGACAGAATAGCTCCCCGGGTATAGATCACATACACCCAAAGGCTTTGAATGCAGTCGCAGCATATATCTCAAACGATCTGGCGCTATATTTCTAGCGTTCACTCGACTCAGCTGAAGTCCCACAAACTTGGAAACAAGGCTTGATCACTCCGGTCTTTAAAGGAGGCGACCGCACCTTACCAGCTAATTACCGCCCGGTGACCCTGCTGTCTGTGATCTCAAAGGTCATGGAAAGTATTATAGCTGACACCATCACACGCCACCTTGAGGAAATCACATCCTTGCTCATGAACAGCATGGTTTCCGGCCAGGACACTCCTGCCTATCCAACCTCCTGTTGGCCAGGGACGATTGGACGAAAGCCGTGGACTGCCGGTGGCAGTTGACGTGGCATACCTGGATTTTTCGAAAGCCTTTGATAGAGTTGATCACCTTATTCTCATTCAAAAGCTACGCCACTACGGAATCGATGACCCCTTGTTGACGTGTATCAGCCAATTTCTGCAAGATCGCTCATCGTGTGTGCGCGTCAGAGACGCCTATTCAGACTGTTTCCCGGTAACCAGTGGGGTTCCGCAAGGATCCGTACTCGGACCCACTCTCTTCCTTATATTCATCAATAATATCAGCATGATCTTATCAAGCTCATTTTTACTCTTCGCGGATGACCTCAAGGTTTGGCGTCGTATATCTAGCTTCGAAGATCATCAAATCCTGCAACGTGACCTCGACCGCCTCTATCAGTGGTCATTAGAACACAATTTACCGTTCAACTCAGAAAATGCCACATTCTGACCATTCGACACTCTGTTCGTTACGCTTATCACTTGGGGGACGAACTTTTGCGCCATGTGGACCAGGTAAGCGACCTCGGCGTCATCGTACAGCACGACTTGGGCTGCTCCAGCCAGTGCAACAAGGCTGCAAGAACCGCAAACCACAGTGTTGGTCTTCTGAAGCGACTTTTCAGACGCTTTGACCGACGACTCTTCCCACAGCTACTGTCCGCCTACATCCGCCCCCCGCTGGAATATGCAGTCAGTGCGTGGCATCCGTGGCTCCAACAAGACATGCACGCCCTCGAACAGCCACAACGGCGATCAACTAAGCTTATTAACGGCCTTCAAAACATGTCCTACGAAGAACGGCTGCAGTATAGCGGCCTCTTCTCAATCCGCTACCGACTCCTCCGCGGTGATTTGCTTTTGACCTTTCGCATTCTCACAGAGAATCACCACCCTTGCAAGTCCTTGATGCCTCTATCCAATTGACGTACTCATCGTGGGCACAATCTCAAGATTGCTCATCAGAACAGCCGATTGAACAGTCGACGGTATTTCCTACCCCTTCGCATATGCAGTGTATGGAACGCTCTCCCGCCGGAGGTGGTACATGCTGAGTCACTGTCTTCGTTTAAGCAACGTCTAGACGAACACCTTTGGCAATCAACTTTCAAATGACTTGTTTATCTTTCGCCATTCCGTTCTACCCCATTATAATACATACCACTCACATATCCATAAATAACTAACATTTTTCCAGTTTTTTCTCCCCAGCTTGCAAGCATCAACGTTGCTCACGCCAAAGCAACCGTCCGCAAGTCCGTCATGCACTGGAGGACGTGGTGGGAATGTGTCTTGGGCTGACACTTCTCCCTATAAACAGCCACAAATGTCCAATCAAGGTGTATGCTATACGCGAACATGGCCCGCTATAAGGCCTATTTGCCTCCGTTTTTATCTCTTCATGTATGCTTTTTAGCACGCTTTGTGCGACCCTCTGTACACACCACCCAGTGGTTTCTTACAAGCTATCAGCTTTTATTACCACAATAAAACTATTGACTATGGACTATTGACTATTCGTGAAAGAGTGTAGTCGAAGACTAGTAGGTGATTGTTTCACTAGTGTGACGTTAGCGTCGGTTAGCGGTGGTTTAGAGCCCTTGGACACCCGTCTTTTAGAAGGCTTAGGTTTATTTTTTGCCTTGACAGTGGTGGATGGCACAAGAGGGCGGGATAACTGGCTCGAATGTTTGGCCTTGTTACCCACCGAAGCCCGCCCAGGGACTAAATTGGACCGTGCGACTGATGCATAAGTTCGGTCGGACACGGATTCAGACGCACTAGCTAGCGTCAAACTAGATCGCCGTTGGTGGTACACAAATGCGGCTTCAGTGGCAGCCTTGTGACAGTCACTGCAATACCACGGAAGCCAGCGGAATTTCGCATAAAGCCCATAGTGGGATTTATGTATAGCTGAGCAGCCAGGGTGAGCCCAACGCTTGCAAGCATTGCACTCAATACCTTTGGCTACTTTTTTGCCACATTTCACGCTAATACAAACAGTTTTATTATTCATAGTTGAAAAATGCTAAAAAACGGTGATGCAATATTAAAACAGAATACTGACTTTATTACGGAAGTAATTAATCCGCAAGAGGTGCAATAATGAATTGTGTGTTTAAACTTTCGAGAATAAGTAAAATAGACTTTCTATTTTACAGTACAACTGTGATACGGTGAAAATTCGTAAAAGTTTGTAACTGAGCGTGGCAAATGCAACAAAGTTGAACGTACCGCCAAAGTTCAAGTTTTTGATAATGGAACAAAATCAATGGAAAAATGGTTTATTGCAGTAAAAAAGCGTACTAGCCTAAAATAACCGCAGGATGGTATGGTGTTTATTAAAGCAAGCAAAAGTGAAAATATGAAGCGAGTGTCATAAGAGCATAATAGAGCAATAGTTTTTGTGGCGTAAAAGCATAGCTTAATAAACCACAGGGTGTTATATACAGTGCGGTGAAAACAAAACAGGGAGTATCATCCAATACGGGGGCGGGAATGCCATATAGCGGGCCACGCTCGCTTGGAAATTGCGTCTTCCCGATTTGCGAGGCGGTAGCATTGGAAACGGAGGCATCGTGGTTGCGTTAGACCTGTAAACAAGTGAAACAGAAAGTTAAATGGAGTACGTGCTAGGCATCAAGGGGTTTTGTAATGGATTTCTTGGAGGAAGGAGTCAATTCTGTGTGTAAACACGGTTAAGGAATGAGCCGATACCACATCTTCTGGTAATTTGTTCCAAAGAGCACAAACACGCACAGAGAAAAAGTACTTTCGGCAGTTGATACGGGACTGTTTCAAGCAAAGTCTGTGGGAGTGACCGCGCAAATGCGTTGTCTCGGTATTGCGGGAAAATAGGGAAAAGCACGGGTGGGTGGGTGAGGACATGATCTGATAGAGATAGATAAGATCACCACGGGTCCGGCGATACTGCACAGAAAACATTTTCAATATTTCCAATCGTTGGGGATATGGAATGAAGAACAATCTTCTGACAAGTTTCGTCGCACGCCGTTGAGGTGCCTCCAACAACTTTTGGTCTTTGATCAACCACGGGCTCCAGGCCTGGATAGCATATTCCAAATGTGGCAGAAGAAACGCTTTCAAAAGTATAGGAAAACATCGTGGCTCAAAGTGATTGAATGCTCTGCGCAGGAGACCCAACATACTATTGGCAATGTAGGCCATTTTTTTACAGGTGGCTGAGACGGATAACCTAGACTCAACAATGATTCCCAAGTCACGTTCAGCGTTGCTAACCTGGAGCGACTGACTACCAAGATGATAGTGTGGAGTACTGCCAGCGCGAGTAGAAAGGACACGGCATTTCGATACGTTAAAGGGGAAATTATTCGTGACTGACCATAAGTGGAGTGTGTTGAGGTCCGCTTGCAGTAGATCCATGTCAGTACGGCTGTAAATCGTTCGCCATATTTTGACATCATCTGCATACAGCAAGACGGGAATAAAGGGAACGTGTCAGATCGTCCACAAAGATGAGGAAAAGATTCGGTCCTAAAACAGAACCCTGCGGAACGCCACTAGGGGTGGCAAACGGGGTTGAGAGAGAGCCGTTAACACGCACACGTGCCGATCGTTCATGGAGGTAATTTTTTAACCACGACAAGAGCTTGCCGGAAATTCCCAGCGAAACAAGCTTCTGCAGAAGTATCCGGTGGTCGACCCTGTCAAAGGCCTTGGAGAAATCCAAATAAATCACATGGACTTCCCGACCATTATCGACTGCGGTCGTCCACTGATCGCGAGCAAGCATAAGATTTGTAAGGCACGATCTACGACGGCGGAAGCCATGTTGATTATCGGATAAGAGTTAAAATGTGTCAACGTGATGCCGTAATGCGTCCACAATAATAGATTCCATTATTTTGGATACCACGGACAATAGGGTGATGGGGCGATAGTTACTGACAGGACAGGGTGGACAGGTACGGAAACCGATGTACTGGAGGGCTCAAAAATCGAGGCATAGTAAAGCCGTAGTGCTTCTGCTGCTTCACTGGCTGTCTGGGTAGGGCCCAACGGTGTTTCTAAAGTTGTAATGCCAGGCTTGACATGACGTAAACGATTGACAAAGCTAAAGAGGCGTTTTGGGTTATCAGCAAAGGCACAAGAAAGTTTGTACTGGTGTTTCAAACGATCTTCGCGGATGAGAGCCGTGGATTGGTTTCGATACATTCGATAGCGTTCCCACTGTCGATAGGAAGGGGAGTGGACATAAATGGTCCATTCTCTATTCCGTTCGCTAATGAATTTTCGAGTGCGGCTACGTAGTGGAGTTCTCCTGTGCTTCCGTAGTGGAACAGCTTTAGTTACCGTGCATGAAGCAGTTAGTTGTAGTAGTCGGGAGGAAAAACTCAACCATGCATCGTCAGCTGATAGGTCGGTACTGAAATGCCAGTCCTGATTCAGAATAAGAGTGTTTAACCTGTTTTAGTCGGTCCACCTCCGTGTGAACACTGAGCTATCTGCAATCTTGTCAGCCCAGTAGACTAGCTGGAAATGTAAGAATACATGATCACTGCGCCCAAGCGGTGCACGACGTTCGACATATTCAATCATCAGTTCATCGTCTGTCAAAATTAGATCCAGTAAAGATGGCGTATCATTAGAACGGAAACGGGTGGGTTCAGTGGAATGGTTGAACAATGGGTGTGTGTGGAACAGATCTAGTAACTTTGCACCGAAATGACCATCTGGATAAGGACGATCGAACAAATTTGGAAGATTAAAGTCCCCCATGATGAGAAAATGTGTGTGTCTGAAGGAGTACACGATTCAGGTAACTTAGCAATTGTTCATCGTCTTGGTTAGAATTACTCGGGGGGCGATAAATAACTACAACTATGATTGATTCAAAACTGGAAAGCTGTAAAGTGCAACTTAAAGTATCAGAGGATTGCATGACAGAAGTAAAAAGTTCAGTACAGTGAATAGAGGAATTGACGTAAAGGGCTACGCCACCGCCAGGGGATGGTCTATCAGATCGAAAAACGTGCATGTTCGGGATATGAATTTCATTGTCAAGGTGGCGTTCATTCAACCAAGTTTCAGTTAGTGCAATAATATCATAAGGACAGGTGGAAACATGGAACGTTAGTTCATTGAGTTTGCTCAACAGACCTTGAGTGTTTGTATAAGCACAGTTTAGGTATTTGCGGTGAATAAGACCAGACATAGCGTTATGGCCGGCCAGAGTAGGGCCGGCTAAATCAAGTTTTTTTGCATAATATCAGAGGAGTTATTCGATGTAAGATCACTTATCTTTGGACTCGAATTTTCAGATAGGAGAGTAGCCAGCGTAGGGTTGTTGGAGCACATTTCGCTTTGTGTAACAGGATTTTGCGTTGCGCTGTCAGCCGTGATGGTGACTGGAGTTCGACGAGGTTGGTATGAAAAAATTTGGACACTCGGTGGTGCTGTTCTACGAGCACAACGCCAGGCATTTAGGACAGTAGGCAGCATCTCAGAGCTCAGGAAACAAACTTTCAGCAGTCGCGGCGAATTTCCATTGTAAGTGGTTGGACGAGGGAGTCGGTATAAGGACACTGTTGTGACTGGTTCGCAATTCATATGCTGATAAAGAAAACGCCATTGGGCGTGAACGTGTTCTTTACGTTCGGTTTCATTTTCGCTGTCACATTCTGGTACTCCATAAACAATGATGGCTCTAGGAGTGTCTTGTCGTTGCACATTAGGAGGACGATTTTTTGCGCGTTCTATCCAGGGTATATCGGGATGGATACGAGAGGGCGAAGCTTCGTGTCGCAGATAATGTGCAGACAATAAAACACTCTCCATCTGATCGTTATTTTCCAAGTCGACGCGCAGCAGACGTGGTTGGTCAGAGTGAGCAGAGGATGGGTGACGTGTGAGTCTCGTTAGGCATAACGGTTTGATAACCTGGATCTTCATGGAAGAACACAAGCGTTTCCACTGAAGTAGATCATGGGCTTGTTTAGCATTGAACTGGGATTCAACAGACTCAACAACGTTGGTGCAAATAACAGAGAAATGTTTCAACGTTGACTTGATTTGTTTTGGCATACGAAGAGGACATGGTTGCTTTTTGGTCGGTGTAGTAGCAGTGAGAGTTTCTGCAATGGGTTTAGAGGTGGCATTACAAGGGAAGGGGGCAGTTGTTTCTAAATTCGCAGGAGGATTTATTGGAGTGGATAAATTGAGACCTTTTTGAAGCTGAGCAAGCTCCAACAATACGCGGTTAAGTTGAGACTCAACATGACAGAGTCGGTTTTCCAGTATACTACGTGATGCGAGCTCCGTATTAGTAGTCGGAGTAAAAGAAACATTAGACCCAGGTGCTGGAGATGTGCGCATTGGAGTGGTTTGCGGGGTGTTTGCGATTGAGTCTGGATGGCGACGGAGACCTTCAAAATAAGGGAGACACGATGGGCAAATATACTTCAGTGGTGAAGACGAGGAGGATTGTATTACAGCTACATCGAGGTGCGTTAAATTAGGAACACAAGAGAGATGCGATTTCATGCACCAGAGTGACATGCTGTTTGACCTTGGGGCGCGCGATACGAATTTACCTCGTTGAATTTCTGATAAAGATTTATTTGCAATTTATTTTGCAATTCATCTGATTCATCTTCCGTTCAAATTTTTGTTACGCGAATACGTATTTGTCTCTCATAACTGAATACAATTACAATATTTCTGCATAATGGGCCGCATTGATGCGATAATTAAACGAAACAAATGTGCAAAATGTAGCCAGGATGTTAATAATGACGATCCTGCCATCCAGTGTGATCGCTGTGATGCTTGGCAGCACCTGCGATGCACGAAACTCTCGAAGTCGTTTTACGATTCTTTGAAACATCAAACAAATGAAGAGATATTCTTCTTCTGCGTTGCTTGTAGAGCCCGGCATCGAAGGGGCAAACTTGTCGATAAACGCAGTAGACAAACACCTACATCTTTTGTTCTTAACAAATCATCGAACCTGAAACCAGCTGAGGATCCCCCCAAGAAAACTACTTACGCGGAGGTAACAGCTAACGCTTCTATATCATCACTTCCGGACCCGTATGGTGCTATTGTCA
>JACCGJ010020612.1:0-25263 GCA_013407085.1 Atriophallophorus winterbourni
AGTTTAGTCTCGCTCATGTTTGAACTCATTTTTACTATAACTATCTCAGTCTGAGAAATATGCCAGCCTTTAAATCCACGTGGAATGTATGACTGCGCGACACTTTGCCGGTCTACGATCTTGTGGTCATTTTGAACATACATGCATCATCGCCCCCAAGTAGGTGGCTGTCATGCGTGTTGGTTAATGCCAGCTAGAACATGAGATAATGTTTAATCGGGGACGGTAAAACTGCTTCGTTTCGTTGGCTGTCTTGCAGTCGCTACGCTCACTTCAATGTGTAGCCACAACAGCGCGTCACTAGTTCAAATACACTCGTCCAAATCTCACCTGAAAAGATAATGTAGTTGACAGTTACTAGAAGCGATCTTCGGTCGATACTTCTTTTTCACAGCCAATGTTCGTATTGAGGTGTGAAAGCGCTTTCTCTCAGACGCCTCAATTTTGTGTCAATTGCAAAATTACACATCTTTGGTGTTGCTTCTTGTGGCCTATGATACACGGAGTTATCGAATGCCGTATTTGTGATCACCGTGTCATTCTTCTCAATGTTGGTCGTTTGTACTAATATTCGTGATTCCGTATGCAAATTACTTCCTGAGATGACTTACCGCATAATCAACCGCTGGCTGGAAGCAAGACGCCGATTCAAGATGTCGTTTTGACAAGTTCTGCCCTTTTTATGTGGAGCGCCTGTTCCATTATCGAAGGTTCCTATGTCGTTGTTGTGTAGTCCGTTATCTTCAAGAATCGATTGCCTTTACTGTTAAATATTTGGCAAACGAATGTTGACGCATGTTCGTTTCGAGAGATTCGCTTTATTATCAACTTTCGTCTTCCATTTTTAGATAATTTTATTCTTAGAGTGCTTGGAGAGTTAGTTCATTATGTTTTGGTGACTACTCATCAGTGCCAAGTCCTTCGAAATATTCACTAAGTTTATCACGACGGTTCCACATGGGAAGCACTGACTCGAGCTTTCGCTCTTATTTGGAGCTCAGTCAACAGTGCATTATCCCGTCTCCGCGTCGTACTCGAACTCAGGACTTCACCATTTGTAGTCTCACTCCATACGGCCTGAGCTACCGTCCACCGTTTGCCGATCGCGATTAAGCCTTCATGAACTTCTCCAGAATGGCACATTTGAGTAGCGTCATATGCCCGATCATCGCAATATCTGTTGTGGTCGCCCACCGATCTGATATCTCCCTGTCGATCGGTCCCATCAGATACAGTGTAAGTAACACCGATTAAATCTGACGCCATTGGTTGTTTTAGTGCTTGGAGAGTTAGTTCATTATGTTTTGGTGACTACTCATCAGTGCCAAGTCCTTCGAAATATTCACTAAGTTTATCACGACGGTCTCCGAGACAGGATATGCACTGCTGATGAGCTCAAATAAGATCAAAACTCGAGTCCAGTGCTTCCAATGTGGACCGTCGTGATAAACTTAGTGAATATTTCGAAGGACGTGGTACTGATGAGTAGTCGCCAAAACATAGGATTACTCTTGTTAACCTTAATGGATATGATTTTGCTTCACCTTCAACTCGCTTTGAACTGTGAAATGGTAGCCTGATTTACAAGTGTCACTGTCGGATCGACGTTGAATGATTCCTCGTTGCTTTGCAGGTAATCGAAGCCATATGCGACCGCAGCTAATCGGCCTCGATTTCATCCCGGATATCTCTTGGGGCTGTATTTTTTCCTCATTCATTGGCTGTGTATTTTGTGTGTCTGTGTCATCATTTGTTTCGTTTTTGCTGGTTTTGTTTTCTCTCTTTCTGATTTCTTCTGATACAATTCTTTCTGATCATGCAACAATTTCCTACTTTTCAACGTCGTTGTGGATAAAACAGAGAAATATGTCACTACGAAAATAAGCGACACAATCCGTAGAATTTATATTTAGAATCATGCTAATAATTCATTAAAGTTATAGCCGTTTCGAGAAATGATTCTATCACGAGATAATGCTCAATCATTGGGCGAAGGGGTTTTGAACTAAAGTGCACCAAAGCGGAACCCAAGTAACGATTACCCGAATGCTCAACACTGAAAACTTTTGTACTATTAGTCCTTATTGACTAACTAGAACCAACATTACCCCCAGCAAGAACAAAGCGGACCTTTCACACAAAGCTTTTACCTTCTGACCGACTGTCAGATTAGGCTGCGGCTCTTCCTTCTTTGCACCTGCCACGGCTGGCGTATAGTCACTTCGTGTCGTTGCTTGATCTTGATACAATTAATCTCGTTGGTTCATATCGACTGATGTTTTGCTATGATTTCACAATATTACCCATCAGTGTACACTAGGTTGCGGCGTCATTGAAGACAGCTAGGGCTAGTTCAGAGAAACCAATTATTAGCTTAGAACGCCGTTTCTCGTTAGATATTTCAAGGTTACAATTCGCATTATTAACCCGAAACTGGTAACAGCGGTTTTAGGCGATAGGCTTTTGTCCACTATCCGTGTCTTTCTATACGAATGCCACGGGGCATTCTGTCACTCAGGGATTTTCGAAATTATGCGCTGCAAGATCATTCATTTAGTTGAGAATCGCCTCTATTCTAGTCACAATATACATCCTCGTCGCTCACGATTAAAGCTTCAAAGACTAAGTCTTGTGTACTGCTTTCTTGTATCCCCGGCATCCGCACACTATGAAAAATCATGGGATTTCCTAGATGGAGGTTCATGATATCAGAAGCAAATTTCAGTCACGAAAAGCCCTGCAACCTGCTATTCGGAATACATTTACTACTGCTCAACTAATAGCATTGGAGAAACGGACAAGTTTAAAATAATATTTCATGCGGTCTATTGTACAAATTCTGCCATCGTTTCAATGATACAAACAAATCCCACGCAATTATTTACTTGACATTCACAACTAAAAAATTTCAATTGCGCTGTATATGTTTCCTGCTTACACTGCTTCCCGGAACATTTTCTGACTTGTTACCTACATACCGGTCATTTTAGTAAATAATTGTAGACTGTTGTGAAAATAAAACGATTCTCTTGAATAAATGTGAGATCTTTTGTTTCACAAACCTTCGGAATAATCGCTTTTTGTCGATTCAAGGCGCGACCATTAGCGAAATCAATGGATTCACTTTATTTTATCATTGTCTTACTAATTAGTATTACGATGCCGGACTATTTCATTTTGTTACCCAGCGTTGAAAACGAGTTCTTGTTGTGCATCGCTTATTATAAATTTGGCTTTATCGAATTGGAACCTTCACGCTTTGCATCACGATCACCATCCATATTACACACAGTTCCATGAATACCTCTGCGTGCAACGTGAAGCAACTTTTGTGCACGTAACCCAAATTCCCCATCAGATTATCGATCGGTAACACACAAGTAAGCACAAGTATCGTAGATATTGCATTTCCGGGTGCATACTGTAACAATATCAGGGCTTAAAGTAAGGAAAAATTCTATTCGTTTGAAAAACTGTTCTGAACACAACTCAACAACTGGTTGCCGATCGATAATTTCTTCTTTTCGCACGGATTATTATAGACCAAATTACATCATATTGTCTTTCGGAACGTAATCATATCTAAGGTCGTTTATTCTATTTCCACCAAACTATTCGCTGAAATTTATCTCCCTTATATTATATGTGCATTTTCTGTGAATATTTTTGAGTAATTCGTACAAAATCCAAAGTTGTACTTGAATGTCACTTACATGGTATTCGTAAAACGTACCGTGGTGGTCAAACACAGAATCAGATAGTGATTCCTTGTCAGGCGCTCATGGATGACTAAAGCAATGTGTTGCTCACACCCCCCGCATTTACACACCACTACTGGATTTTGGCTGTTTGCCGTCATCAGGTGGATACAGTAAGATTAGGTTCAATGAGCCTTGAAACAGTGGATAAATGGTAAACAAAGTTATACTTGAATGCCACTGTTACATAGGGTTCGTTTCAACGACAAAATATATGTTTTGCTCCCACCCCAAGCATTTACACACCAATATCAGTTTCTGGCTATTTGCCGAACACTGGTTCTTTGTACGAACCCTTATGTAACAGTGGCATACAAATATTACTTTTTTCACCACTTTTTTAAGGCTTACTGAACCCAATCTTGCTGTATTCACCTGATGAAGGCAGACATCCAGAAAACAGTGGTGCTATGTAAGTGCTGTGGATGGAAACAACACGTTACTTTGTACAGAATTCGCTTTGTTCTTTCAAAATCAGTCTTAAGAGGTAATTTGAAATATTTTCGTTTAAAGTTTTGCTATTTTTCTCCATCCCGATTGTTCTCATAGATTAAAACTTTTAAGCACCGTCTCTTCTATCGAATTACAACTTGGATTTAGTAAAACCTTTCTTTGCTTGCCGTTCCACATAACAATACTCGACGGTTGGATGTAGACTTTCTATCTGGGTGATTCCGTTTTCGCCCGCCATGTTGACTTTCACTCTTGTGATGCACATTCCTTTCCTTGATAAGTTCCAAGCGTGCAGTATCGTAAACGAGCTGTTATATTGACTGAATGGTTTTCTCATGGATCCATATGTATAAAAGCACACTGATACCCTCCCGCTGATGATTACTTCTCAAGAATATGCGCTCGAACTATCTACTTTTTCGGTACATGAAATGACATTACATAAACATTGGGCTGTTTTATGCTTTTCGGCGATGATATCAAACAATAGGAAGGTATAAGATCTGTAGACCGAGTTGAGTCGCAAATACTTTGTAGTTATGACACAATTGTTGACGTTTGAACGAAATGCTAAATAAACAAAAAGTTAACATACTACAACAGAGAAAGACTGTTGCCTCGGAGACCAATGAATAATTACAACAAAATCTCTATGCAAGTGAATTGAAATCACGTTCAAACTTGGGAACGATGTGCAAACTGGGTCGCAAAATCCTTACTTTTACTTTACTTTACTTTTGTGCGGCTGGCTCCACGGGTGAATTAGCCGGCTTCATTGATGTCTCGGATCGCACCAGCCCACGCACGTCGATCGGAGGCGAGATCGTTGCAGATCGTGATCCAGTCTCGTTCCCACCTGCGAACTCCGTAGACGGTACGCAGACCCATTGAGACATTATCATGAAGTTTCTTGGGGGTAGTGTACAAGTGATGTCCCCAGCACCACTCGGTGTTTGTTCGAGTACACCTCTCTAGCCTTTGCACAACCAAGTGCAACCTACAAGGCAGCAGGGAGTTGGCAGATAAACGCGCTGTGCGGCAGTTATCTACCCACGGAACTTCTCTCCGGATTTTTCCTCGGGGTTTTCTCCCGAAGCCTTTCCCGCAATCGGGTGACCCACAAGGCAGTGTGGGTTTGTGGTCAGGGTTTTCCTTCCCCTTGATGGATTGCCAGTAGCTGACGAGCTCCATCTGCCCGGAGCAAACTGGTTTTAAGGCGCCAGTTACTCGCCTTCGCCCCTTCTCCTGTCAGTAAGAGCAGTTCCGCCGGGCTTGTGAAAGCCACTCGTGCAGGCCAGGAGTTGGACTTGGTTGTCAGAGGCTATTTGAGACGCACGCCACGTGGGAGCATTTTATAGATAGTAGGTGGCTCATTCCTACTATCACCCCCGGCTGTGACAACCTTTGGAACCAAAATCCTTGGCTTGTTGCAGATGCATTTCGGCTCAATTATACCAGAAGCCTGTTCAAAACATGTGAACACAATGACGGATAAGTTGGCACAATCATAACCTCGATTTTTGATGAACAGCTGTCCACAAAATGTGATACATTGCCATGCAGCGAAGTTGTTTGTAGTAATAAAAGATATCAAATTTGAAGTGAGTGGATATAGGGATGATAATAGGATGTTATGGAGAATTCGTTCTTGTGTTTGTGAATACTCATCGGTACCGAGTCCTTTCACAAAGTTGCGCTAACATCTGATAAACAGCGTGTGGTGATCTTCGAGGCACAAAAATTTATAATCGCTCCATGTTGGTGACTACTCATTAGTACTAAGTTCTTCGAAATATTCACAAAGTTGTGGATGGTTGTGAGTAGTCACAAACATGGATCTATTTTATATTGACTTATGAATTTTTGTGCTTCGATGATCCTACACTATAGTATGTTGATCAGAAGCTGGCGCAAATCTGCTGATAAATGATAAATAAATAGTCCTCAACCAAAGATACAATTCTAAAGTAACCGTTTTGTTCTACATTTTGTGAAATGACGTTATTACCAGAAATTATATAAATAAACTTTGCTGTTATTTTTTCACCAAGCCATGTTGCATGAGTTTGACAGCGATGGACAAATACTATTTTCTAATTGATTATTGAAAGCTACTCATTCTGTTCGGTGTTACTGAAACTTGACATGACCGCTAGTGGCGCTGTGTATTGAATGTAGTGTTTCAGATAGATACTGTATATTTAGCCCGCAAAGCATCGTGCTCTAGACATCCACCCTGCGCGTGATCAAAGAAATTAGCCTGGAATTTGGGTTTACTTTATCTTTCATATTTAGCTTTACTTCAAAAACAGCCTAACAACTGGGGCAACATTTTTGTTTTGATTTTTCGACAAGCAGAATCAATCAATTACATTTTTAAAAATGTATTGGCGATTGTATGGAATATTTTGTAATGTAAAACAAGATGTTCACTGATTCATCGATAGGGAAAGTCGAACAGATTCAGTTGAGCTATCGTTTATAAGGCTTTTTTCGGGCACCGAGAACTAGTTTTGTTGTGCGGTGATAGATTTGCTGAATAAGTTCAACATTTTTCTTGAGCTACTGAGACCATGACTGCATAGCGTATTTAATATCTGGTATCAGGTATTTATTAATGACCCGTTGGAAAATTTTGGGTGAAAATGACCCAAAAACCCGTTCAACATGCTGTGTTATTGTTATTAATTGAGTAGATATGCAAATACATGTGTGGCATATGAGTGGTAGAATACATGTCTGCATGAATGGTTTTTTGCTTGAGTATAATATAGATAAATGTAAGTGTCATGCGTTGTATTCTATTAGGGAATCAACGGAAAATGTGAATTCGTAGATACAGCTATTTAGAAGATTAGAAAGTTCAGAAGAACCTCTTCGCTTCATTTTCTGAAGCTCGAAACGGAATACTCGGACGACGTCTTCGATATGTGGATTAATGTCGGTCAGGATCAATTTACTTCCAGTTCAATATGCAGCAAGCTAGCATTGAGCTGCTTTTACGTCGAATTGAATAATGACAACTTTTTCGTTAAAGATGCACAGAGCGAGATGAGAACGGTCATGGGAAGCTGTGATTTCCAACCACTCCGCGAGTTGTAGAAGAAATAAGTGACTTAGTCTGTTTTAACGCATTTTCAGTGAACATCTTAATTTTATCAACTATATATCAGAAAAATCTAACAAACAAATTATAAAGGCCAGATTCAAATCGCCTTTCTTATCTTCAAATCAGAAACAGCTTACATAACTCGTTCAAATGGTGTTTGCGAAGCAGGCATTATTTATTCACTTCTTGCAAATGAAGTTTAGCATGAAACGTCCTAAGCAAACAATGCCAGCTCGGCGTAAACCGTTTGAATAATGAGCTTCAATTATTCTCTTCTTTATATAAGCGGCATACGCATGGTCCACGAGGGACAACCCATTGTTCCAACCGTCATCCTGTGCGTGAGGATCTGCCTATCAAACAAAGTTTTTAAATTAATCCCAATGATCATATGCCGTACTACAGTAGAATCACTGCACGAGTTGTATTTCTTGCTCAAATGGAGACTCTAAAAACGGGACCTTATCGCTGAAAGAAGGGAACTGCCCAAGGTATAGTGACGAATGTTTGACATCCTGGACTAATTCAATTCAAACAAATTCAAAGGATCCGTGATTGTGATATGAGAGGGAAAATGGCAATTTGTACCAGTCGTTCTTGTTCATAGCTTCTAGTCTTCTCCTTCCATGAGTTTGGTTTTGTATGTTTAAGTTCTGAGTGAACAATTTTTTAAATAATAATTAAAAGTGTCTTTCCGAATGGACACTAATTCAAAACTGAATTGCTTTTCTAAACTCTGTGAACATGTGACATCTAAGTGTTTCACATGATCAGTCTCCGTGCGCTCTATAACGTGCTAACATATATTGATCATATATAAACTAATTGACAAACCGCGTGGTATGTGAATGTCCCTATTGATTTGTGAGAGATTTTTTACTTTTAGTCTATGTACCTGTCACCCTATGGTTATTGTTAGGCTTACTGCTTTTTGTACCATACAACATTCTGAGTTCCGAGTTCTGACTGAAATTTACGCCCATTTAGATTTTAGATATTCTTACAAATTACCCAAATTCGACATTATGATACTATGAAATTGACGTTAAGTTTGGTGTCAATGCATCAACTAAGGATTCCAAATTGTGGGAATCACAAATGATATGTTATTAATAGTAGTTGACGGCAAAATTTGGATTCTCTCTCATATAATCGTCAAGTTTCGATTTGAATCTAGATAAAATGTTTGAGCTTACCAAATCGGCAGGTAGGGAATTCTAAACAAAGCAAACACGCACCGAATAAAAATACCTGCGACAGTTCTGTTTGAATTGTGGTATTTCCAACTTGCAACCGTGACCACGGCTGTTGCTGGAAGTTCGAAGGTGGAATAATATGTCCAGTGGGTGGGAAACAGCATTAAGTATTTTGTATCAAACAATTACATGATTGGCAAGTGAAGTAGCAGCTTAGCAAAGTTACCATATTTACTTACACCCATAACTGTCAAGTTCTTGAATGCATTGTATCAAAACATTCCACGTGTTAGAGTATGTGGAATTTCGGAAAAAACCATTTGATACTGCGTGATCATTCGAGATCATGTTTATCAGCATTGCTAGTCTTAATACTACGCATTTTGTGCAGTCTCTGACAGTCTCATATGGATTACACACCAAAACGTATTACTTAACTACATAATGCAAGTTTGGAAAACATCTTTAGAAAATAAGAATGCTCAGCTCGAGTAGATTCGGCACAAAGGATGTAGCGAGCAAATTGCGTAACATGTCCTACAATCAGCGATTGTATAGGCCTCACCAAAGCATCAACCAGCAGACGTAGTTTACCCCCAATTTAACTTGATAAAAATGTAAACTCAGAATAATAAAATGTTCTATGCATATTATGCGAAAAGGCAAAGCATCCGGTTTATTTATTAAGAATTTCATATCCTAAACCTTAAAAGTAATATAATTCTATAGCCTTATTTATGCTGCACATGCGGCTAACTGTTAAATCTATTGATAGTATATCTGCTCACTTATATTTCAAAAGACACCTCAAGTTTGACCCAAACACTGATACTAATTTTCAATAATTGTAGCATACCCCCAGAATTTTTCGTATTGGAAACCCTGAGTTATTACACAACATATAACTTGTCAAACACGTGACGACAATCGATAAAATTTGGATTTCACCACTAAAATGACAGATCACTCTCGTGTGATTGGAAGTATGAACAGCTTGAACTGTTATATATACACTCATTTAAGAGCGGTTCATACCGTTGAAATATCTCGGTAAGTGAGGCTGAAAAGAAACTTTTTAAAGGCCATCGAATTAAATTTATCGAGTCCAACCTTATCATTTTCATCACAAAATGTGTATCAAATTCATAAGGAAAGCTCATCGGAAATAAATTTATCGCTTGGCGGTGAAGGATTAAAGTATAACAAATGTTTTACCATCCCGCGATTCACAGATTTTTGGACGACCTGATTCCAAATTTTACCGACTAAATAGTGCTGAAATATAGGAATGAGTAACTAGTAACGAATTCAGATACTTTTGGCCATATCAGATTTTGCGCTGAAGTTATCTTTTAGTCACATATTGTTACCTAAATTGAAGTAGTTTCCTCGCCGATTTTAGACTGTTGAAACTTGTTTCATATTAATTCCTTAGTTGAACGGAATGCCGCCGCGCGACTTGACTCCTGAGAACCTGTTGCAAATATTTGACAAATTTGATGCTGACAAAAGTGGTGTGGTCAGTCGACAGGAATTGAAAGACGGTCTGATAAATGCCGGCATTCCAAAAAGTAATATTAAGGTATTGTACTCGTTTCTTTTCTTGTTTCAAAGTTTCGCGAGACTGAAGACAAATGATTTACAGTATTATTATTCTTAACTCTTGCTATCAGCATAGATTGAAATACGTTAGTTTATGGGAATCACCTAGGCTAACTTTATGCTTAATCTGTGGAATTACATTTTTAACCCATAGGAACTGACACTTCTCCAAACAATTATTTTGTTTAACTATATAAACGGCTGTGTTGAAAGATTGAAATGAGAAGAGAAATATACCTTAGTGTTTCAAGCGTACACCGATCATGACCCCATTGTCTCTACCTGATAAGTGCAAACAGCACAAAACCGGTCGTAGAGCACTCTTCCTCTCACTACTCTATAAGCAGTACGGTTCTCTGCTGTGTATCAGTGCATGCCTTTTACGAATTTTCATCTGATACCGGTGTTCTATGCCGCGATTGGTTAGGATGAAACCCTGTCCGCCATTCGGCTATCATGCTCTGCGATATCTCATTTTCGGTGATTCATGCACTCGACATGCCATATACATTTTCTTTTTAACCTTCTGTCTAGGCCCGGGCAACCTGACAGTATCTTAGCCCACGTGCAGTCTCTGACTATGCGGCACTTTGCCTGGATCAGGCTTGTGATTTCAATCAATCAATCAATCAATCAATCAATCAATCAGTACGGATTTATCGCATGCACTTGAAAATGGTGAGCGGTTGCCAACCATTGAACATCTAGATACTCCAACTACTCTTGATGAGCTCAATAGGGCAATCGACCGCTTAGCGAATGGGAGGGCCCCTGGTGACGACGTGGTGTCGGTTTCATGGTTGAATTTTTGAATATTTTGGATTCCATCCAGCTTCTCTATTCCGTTTATAAACAAACCTTCCTGGAGGACGCTTTCGATTAGGAAAGATTTATACACTTTGGTCACGTCAATTCAATTCAATTTCAGTGGTCTAAAAAGCATGTAGCTCTACTAAAAAAAAACAGGATAATATGAGAACAACGAATAATATAACAAGCAAAAACAAGATTTGGTTGCTTACTGAGCGGTTCAAGAATCAGGTAAAAAGCCAGAGGACATAACTTGTTTTCGATTGGTGAGATGCATACTAATAGTCTGCTAGTGATACCACAACGTTCCTGATTCTTCAAGAGAATACTCCTGTTTACGCTGTCAAAAGCATTCGACACATTGAGGTAACATACATGGATGGTATCTCCAACATCTACTGCTGGAGTTCAATCATCAATGTTAATGAGAAGTTTAGTAAGGCAGGAGTATCCCCTTTTAAAACCGTGCTGTTCTTCCGAAAATAGCTTATTTCCTTTAAGGTATTTGCTCAGTTGTTCGCTACTCTGGTTCACACACTCAAATGTTTTTGACATATCGAGGTAGCATACATGGATGGTATCTCCAACATCTACTGCTCGAATCCAATCGTCAAGGGTAAGGAGAAAGTTAGTAAGGCAGGAGTACCCCTTTCTAAAACCGTGTTGCTCTCCAGAAAATAACTTATTTTCTTCAAGGTATTTGCTCCGTTTGCTTGCTACGATCCTATCGAGCACCTTGGATAGGCAGATAACATGGTAACATACTTGTAATTTCCAGGCTCTGAACACCCCGCTTTTGAAAATCGGAAATATTATAACGGATTTTCATTCCGTCGGTATGACACTTTTGGGGCAGCGATTGTCAGAATAACTGTGTCAGAGGTCCGCATAATAATTGTGCACAAAGCTTGAGTATATTGGGGGTAATTTTATTATAACCAGGGGATTTTCTGGGATTTAACAATAGTAGATCACCCACCACCTCTTCGTTTGTTATGGTTATTGTATCCAATGGTACATGATGCGTTATTTCTGGATCCAGATGTACATCCACACATTCCTTCGACAAAATAGTGTAGCATAATAATTTACTAGAACATCAGCGGTGTCTGCTGCGTCTGTGGTCATTCCAGAGTACGTCCGTATAGCCGCAACTCCCGGTTTCACTGAAAACTGCCTGTTCACAATCTGGTAAAGGCGCTTTGGATTCCGCTCCATTTTACCTATTGTATCAGCTTGATACTATATTTTATCTTTAGTAATACCTTTAGCAACATGGTTCCTAACTATTCGAAAGGTCACTCATATTGTTCCGTCTGTTAACCGGCGATGGTTTATCCAAGCCATATTTCGAATTCTAATCAATTTCCGAGTGCGCCTGCGGATTTTAAATCCGAATGCATTTCCACATTGTACCGTATTGCTTTCCACGTGATTATAAAGAGGAATTTCTTCAAAGAGCTGCTGGTAGATGGCAGCAGTAGAGTTCTGAGAAATTGTTTTAGTCTTCGCAAGGTAGGTAGATTAAAGTATCCCATGATCACGATTCTTGTATGATATCTCGAGGCTATCAAGCGTAGCTTGTCGAGCATGGTCGTATTATACTCATCAGGTTATACTGGTGGACGGTAAATTACGCCGATTGTGCAATCTTCGCCTGCAATCGTTGACAACAAGCACCATAGCGTGTCCTGAAGCACCAAGTCGGAATTCGTGAGTTATCTGCATTTTAGTCTCTGATCATAATTGAGCGCCACACCTCCTCCACATGATGCGCCGTCTCGGCGGAGAAGTGACATGCAAGCAATCTCTAACTCACAATCGTGGATTTCCGGGCTAAGCCAAATTTCTCTAGTGGCGATAAACTGTGGTCGTTTTGTCTCACACCAAGCGACAAGTTCGGTAAATTTGTTAATCAAGCATTGGGCATTGTTATAGAGGATCCAAGAACAGTTTTGTTAAGTATAGGTGGATGGTGTCGTCTGATGGCGTAATCTGAGATAACAGTCATTTTCGCTGGAAGAGGCGGCATTTCTCTGTTCTTTGACAAGTTCAGTAGTATATCGGTCTTTCCAGTTTGAAAGGGGCGCAAATCTCTTTGACCAAAATAGATAGCTCCATCTGGTTTCAGTCCAAACTCTGGAGTCATTTTGGGTGGCTTTGCGCTCCATTGCAGATTGTGTGTTCCAGCTGAAGATTCATTTCGTGGTTCAGTTGACAGAGCTTCATTAATCCGGACAGTATTGGATGCAGATTGAGCTGCATTTATATCAGTATTCTGTAATCGCTAAGGATTACACCTTTTGCGATTTCGTGTTTCCAGCATTTCCAGTTGGAACGTACAGTATCAACCATGGTACTCATCAAGTAGTTAATTTTAAGTGGACGTGACCTATTACCTCTGTAATTCTCTGAGGAAGGCAGTCTGAAAGTATCAACGACGACGGCCTTTTCGACAAAAATAGTATCAGACAGAGAACTCCATTGCCAGTAGTCATGCTCAGCTCGCTCGTTAGCCTCATGATTGCCTGCCGGCTCTGGAAATCCGAGGATGATGAGATCGCTGTTTGATATCTTTCTGATGTCGCCTGTATTATTCCTCCGTTCGCACCATAGAATATCAGCATGAATACGAATATTCAGTGAATTGTTAGACCCAAGTAAGTAAGAATTTAGTAGTACGTTTTCCAGGTCTCCCTCATTTTCTAAGTTAACCCTCAACAGTCTGGGTTTATCCTGATAAAGTAAATCACGCCGTCTAGTTAAACCAGTCCATGCTAACGATACTACAGCTCCGAGTTTCATAATTCCACACAGTTCCTTTCATTTTTCCTCATCATGTTTTTGACGGTGAGTTCAAATGACACTCAAAGAGTGTGCCTTACGATGGGTGGAAATGTTATTTCGTTTCTACAAAGCATTATCTGTTTTGGAATCAGTTGATTGTTTAACGGATCGCTTTTTATTCGCTTTTTATTCTTATAAATGCAAAAACTCACTGTTCCAGACTTTTAAGATACATCTGTATGAAAATAGACAAACATCAAAAAGAAAAGCTAGAACATTTTATTTCAGACTCCCCAGCCTCACTCAAAAGTGGATCATTTTCAAAATTTCCGGAACAAGGTAACATCCCTAATTCGCGATGACAAGCAATATCACCATTGAATGCTAATAGGCCAGATGGAAAGTCATCATAAGATACTCTACACGATCGTAAACAACGCGACTAAGGTTAAACCGGGAGTTTTTCGTATTCAGATAGCAGACGGATTGACAGATAATGTCAGGGATACAGCTGACGCCTAGAAACATTTTTTTGCGAAAGTTTTGTGTTCAAAAGATGTGTCCTGCCAACGTTAAGTAGAAGTGGAAAGCCTAGGTGATGTCGATGGGAATCCTACGGTTGTGCGAAAGCACTTACGCAGACTAAACGTTAACAAATCCCCGGGGGAAGACGGAATAACGCCGGCTATTCTTAAGTCATGTGAGCTAGAGCTTTGCGATCCACTGTGATTTATTTAAACATACATTAAATACGAAAATCTTACCCGCTGACTGGAAAACGAGAGTTATTACACCAATCTACAAAAGTAGCAGTCGTTCGGATCCGGCCTATTACCACCCTGTGACGCTCTTTCAATAGTTTCTTGAGTATTGAAACGTTTGGTGTCTGAAGGTCTTATCAGGCACCTTGAGAGCCATGAAATATTTCTCAGACACAACATGGATTTAGAAAAGCACATGCTTGTCTAACTTGCTTACGACTTTAAACGATTGGAGGCTAGCACTCGACGAAGGGAGTTCCGTACATGTCTTTTACTTAGATATATCTAAAGCTTTCGATCGATCACTCCATACTACTTCGGAATCTGCAGGATGTTGGAGTTTCTGGAAATCTACTAACATGGTTCGCAAGTTACCTGCCTGAACGCAAAGCTAAAGTCAGAATAGATGGCGAAATTTCCCGAACTATTGAAGTCACGACCGGTGTCCCACAGTGACCAGTAGTCGGTTAGACACTGTTCTTAATATTTATAAGTGATCTAACGAAACTGATACTCAGTAAACTTGTTCTTTACACCGGCCATTCTAAGATTTTGAAGAAGGTTAACTCTGTTGTGTATTGCATGCAGCGTACTCGGATGACTTATACGAATTTTCAGAGGTTTCCCACAGAACTCATTGTCAAAGACTGAATACATACATACATCCAGTTGTGCGCTATACAGTACAAGCATGGACACCATGGATGGAAAAATACATCTCTCTCCTCGAAAAGATTTATCGCAGGGCAAATTAGATGGTTAATGTATGGCATAATCTACCATTTCAGCACCGACTGACTAGACTTGAAATGTGCACATTCGACCGCAGGCGCATCCGAGCTGAGCTAATAATAACATATCGAGTAATCCATACGGGATCCCACCCACTAACACACCCTTTTTACAATTGGTTCCAATCTCCCAAACGCAGTAACAACTTGAACCTTCAAATACAAAATTCCAGATTAAACTGTCGCCGCAACGTTTACGCAGTCCGTGTATGTTTTTTGTGAAATAACCCACTGCGGAAAACTGTTTCCGCACCAAACGAGATGTCCTCACTGCATGTCACAATAGAAATTACTTTTAGTCCTCCTGTGAAGCGCATATCCGCAAACATTAAAGTAACGATTTGTCTACATTTTATACGTATATCCTATTATATTGTTCAGCTCTTCGCTTTTTACACCATAAAACTTTAATTTTGAATCTTAAAAATAATAGTTTTTCCGCGTTATAGCATGACATGTTTCGATTGGAAAATATGATCTATGGTTTTTAACTTGCTTAACAAAATCTTTTGTCCAAATCGATTTTCGATAGCGCCTATTGGATGAACTGGATATAAATGGGGACGGCAAAATACCATTACAGGAATACAAAATGGCCTTGGGATTAACCGGTCAACCCATTGGAGAGTAAGCTCTAAAATGTGTTCCGATTTCATTGTGGCAATTTTTTACTACATTCTGTCCCATTCCCCACGCTGCTCCTGCATACAAATAGCGTTAATTCTGAGCATGGGTTCTCTCATCCGCGCCTAAATTTAACCACAGATCTGGAGGTAGGAACAAATATACACTCGTTGAATTTTTTAAATATTGATAAAATAATAAATTTCACTCTGAACTCTGATCTCAGGCATTATTATGACCGAAAAAGCAACACATATGGTGGAATGATATGTTGGCCTCATTCAGTACATGTCGACCATGGATGTACATCACAATCGCATGATTTTTGATATTTCACAGCTTTTCAAATGACTGAACTGTCCGAATCGGGAGAATCATTCTCTCCCACAGCCATCGCAACGATAGGCAATACTCGGACGATCGGCGTCACCGGCACGCCTTCGACCTGATCTACTCCTCTCCAGATTTACACAATGCTTACAATGTGAGCGGTCAAGAGCAAGTTCTTACCGACTCGCTGGGTCAATGCCAAGAGTTATCATCTCTCTTTTGTAAACGTTTTCTTACCGCAAGTGCGGTCTGCTTAATGGTCGACATCCTGATGTCAACTCACCTTAAAGTAGTTCTTTCGCAATGCGACCATTTTCCATCCTATAGACGTGGCCAAGCCACAGCGGGCCAGAGGTGAACATGCTCTGTCGACCAGCATTTGAATGCACTTCAGTAATAGTCACGTGGTCCATCCACGATATGTTCAAGATACGGCGGATGCTTCGTAGATGGAGAACATTCAGGTTTTCGTTCTTGTCTTGCCTGGATGGTCAGGGATTAACTGACGTGCAGTACAGCATTTAGTACACACGCGATGTATACCATCATTGTCTTTGCATTCAACTTGCGGTTGCCCGAAACACCAGAGTTCAAAATGACTTCAAAATGACTACAGCTCTGCCAATCCGCATAACAATCTCCGTGTCAAGCGATAGGTTATCCGCAATGGCTGAATCAATAAATGTGAAATTATGTACTGGTTCACGCTGACATTTTTCCAACAGTGATGATCGTGTGCAATACAATCCCTTGACCAAGGACCTTGGTCTTGCTCATGCTGATTGTTATCCCAAAGTCTTTGCATGCCGACGAAAAACAGTCCACCATCAAATAGAAGTGTCCTTGGTAGTGAGCAATAATTGCTGCATCGTCAGCAAACAGCAGGTCACGGATTAGCATATCCGTTTGTGCTCTCAACTGGTTCAAGTTGAAAAGCTTGCCATTACTACGCGTGCGTTGGTAAAAGCCTTCTCTTCTCATCCTAAAAGCGTGCTTAAGAAGCAGAGCAAAGAAAATAGCGGAAAGCGTGGAAGAAAGAACAAATACTCATTTATGACGCCTTAGATATTGACTCTTGGCATCTGAACTGCAACCGTTTAAATGGACTGTGCTGTTCATGCAAGAGTGGGACGGAATAACGAGTTTGAGCTGTCTTGTAGGGAAGACTATCAGATCAATCATTTTGAAAAACCCTCTCTGCTGAAGTAGTCGAATACCTTCGTTAAATCAATAAAAACAGCAAATAATGGCATACGCTGTCCGCGACACATTTCTTGAAGTTGTCTCATGGAGAAGATCATGTTAACGGTTGATCTTCCCTTGCGAAAGCCACATTGAGATTTGGAGCAAATTCTTTCAGCAAAAACTTCTTGCCAATCTGTAAGACTTTCGCAAACAATTTGCCTGCAACATACTGGAGGGAGATTCCTCCGTAATTATTGCAGTCTCTTCGATCACCTTTATTGTTAAATAGCGTGATGATCTTATCTCGCATCTCCTGTGGGACACACTCCTCCTTCCAGCACGGAAGAACCAAATGATGAAGATGCTGTAATAATGCTGTTCTGCAGCATTTAATGAGCTCAGGTGGTATTCCGTCGCCACGAGGGGTCCTTCTCATTTGCCAAGCGGTCGATAGCCCTATTGAGCTCATCAAGAGTATGGGGTTGTATCTTGATGTTCAATAGTTGACAACCGCTCAAAATTTTGAAATACATGCGGTAAAATCATTCTTTCCATTGAGTAGAGAGAGGAGAATTGCTCTACCCATCTTTCCATTTGCTGATTTTTTGTCGACAATCGGGTTACCATATTCCGACTTTTATGGAGCCGTTTTAAGTTTGTTTGGACGCATGGCTCTCTTGATCCCATCATACATATCGTGGAAATTTCTGGTATTCGCAGCTGTTTGAATACTGGGTCTAATTTCAGTCTAATCGTGATTTGCACAACGTCTTATATTCTGTTGGACCGTATTTCTAGGTGCTCTTGGAAGTCGTAAGTTTACATCTGTTGGCAAGAGCAACAAGCTTGATAAAAACCACACGGCGACGGTGTATCCAGATAATAGAAATTTGTAAATAATTCCAGAACCAATACGTCAGTCACATACTACATGGACCAACGTAGTCGTTCGGTGATCTATCTAGTACAGTATTATGATATCCTTCATCAGGTAAGATGCCTAGGCTTGGATTGAATATTCCATAACAGGACGTACGTATGTCTTGATTAACCGGTGTTATGTTTCTGGTGTGAAACTCCCGAATATTCTCCTGAGCAAACCCAAGATTCGACAGGATTTATGAAACACATTTGGGCAATGAGGTCCGGGGCTGAGGTTACACGACACCCAGATACCTAGATCCTTTTCAGCGGTAGTCCAGACGAGATCTTGCGTGCCAAGCTGATACGTGTGGTGCAGAGATTTGCCAAGTAGCATCATTTTATAATTCACGGGATTTATTTTGAAGCTAGACACTTTATTGGTCCCCGATTATATTGTGTGCCTCTCTCACCGAACAAATGGTTCAAATTAACAACACCCTAACGTTCAAGAATCAAGAATCAAGATTAACGAACCCTAACGTTCGACCGATCCAGTTTTTTTAATTCTCTTTGTGTCTTCTATGGAAATTTTTTTATTTGTGACGCATTCCATAATACTAACCTAACATGTTTATCTTATTTCAGATGGAAGCGGTTATTCTATTCACTGGATCGTGACCGTAGTGGCACGATCGATAAAAAAGAATTGCACGCCATGTTCAAACAATGTGGCATCACTTGCAACCTTCAACAAATGGAAGATTGGATCTGTTTGCACGATAACTCTGGTGACGGCGTCTTGGATTACGGTGAATTCATGTCATTCGTGCAGGATCAAGCTGGCATGTAACCCAAACTTTCATGGAACTATAACATGCGTAATCATTTCTGAGTTCACATTTATTAAATTTCGGAGAATTCGATTCCCAAAATTGTAAATCAATAATGCTCTATTTTGAAACAATTTTGATATATCTCTCAATATCTACTTTTAATTATTTTCTTATTTCTTTACTCTTCTAGGGTGTGTGTTGTTTATACTTATACGTTTCCTATCTGATGAAAGTACGAATCCGATCGTGGGTTGTGCATTTCAGAAAAGCAACCAAACATTGATATTAACTTCTATTGATTCTAGTAATGTGTTGCACACACTCCCCGCACTTACACCCTATGTAACAGTGGCATTCTATTGATTCTGTTTCAGTTATAAAGAAGCCAAACTTTTAATTTAAAATTAACGTTTTTCTCAAAGCAATTGAATATTTAATTTCAATCACGGCGTAGCGGGGTGCAAGACGGATGTGATTGCGTCACGTTACTCGATGTCAAATCATGTTTTTTTGTTTCAACGTCTATCACGTTTCTTACACAAGCATCAAGTCACCCGATTTAAGATTAACCAATTCCTCGCCCCACTTTTCACAGCCACTTGATGCTTTTGTCCTGATTCATCCCTTTAGTCAATCTGTTCAATGTGAATTCTACAACACAAGAAAAAGCCGATCAGTCAAACGCGTTTATTGCGGATAAGACTAAGAACAAAACACACGCCTATCTTATGTGGACAAATCAAGTAACTACAATACTAACCTGAAACACATCTCTCTCGGATGTCACTTCGATTCGATTTGCCAATCGATTTCGTGCCAACCGTAACGCTTCAAGTCCTCAAGTCTAACATTCTTCGAACGCATGTGACGCATATTGTCAAATCATTTTAAAAGGCTAACTGTATCCAGCTCATAATTTAACCTAGATAACTAGAGTTATAAATTAGGTGTATGATTTATATAAACGATCGATGTCGGCCTGAATATCCAGTGCTTTGCGTCGCATTTGCGTACATCATGTTATCCAGTATGTTTACGTGTGATTTGTTACATCGTTTGTGGTTTTTAATCTTCCCTTTTTTAACCCGTCGTAAGCATAATAAGATGATCCATGTGAAATACTAGTTAATATTTTCTACGTGATTTCACGATGATTGAAATAACTTATTACGTTGCACAGAAATTCGCGACGGCAGATTATTAATTTTCTTTTCATCATGGTTTAAATAATCAATTCTGCTCTTTGTCCGTGATATAGAGAAATGAGTTCCATTTTGTTTTATAAAGCAATTAACGTAGGTTTGTAGTTTACAGCGAGTTAACTTTACGTAGAGCTGCAAAAGCTGTGTTTTGACGCAACTATTAAATGGAATCGGCGGTAATTTTGACGTCAATCGATCAAATTTGTGAAATTGACCGGAGAATGACATTAATGATCCCATAAAACTTTACTTAATAACGTGTTTCAGATTTTTGACAAAGATCAGCCAGCCTCATAACAGTAAAAAAGTAGTAAGCATTCTTAAACATGATTAGCATAAGTAACATTTTAGTGAATGATTCACAAAATCGAACCTGTAATCCTAAAGTTGTAACTTTCAATTGTGTGAAACACTCTGTGGTCTATTTAATCACTCTTTGAAAGAGCGTGTTGTACCGGCTTACTGGAAGAGAGGAATCTTAAGGCTCATCTACAAAGATGGCACTAGCCCTGACCCAGCGAATTACCTTCCTACTATACTTTTACCTGTGATCTCAAAAGTTATAAAGCAAATGGTGTGCGAAAGGATCGTGAGTCATTTCTAAACTCTGAATGTGTTGTCTAGAGAGCAACATGGTTTTGGAATCGTCTTTCTTGTTCGGCTAACCTACTGGAGACAGCGAACGACTGGACGCAGATAGTAGATAAAGGTGGTTTGCGCGAAAGTGTGTTACGTGGACATATCCAATGCGTTTGACCAAGTGACCAACCAGCTACAAAATGTTGGAATTAATTGGTGCCTTCTTACCTGGCTATGAAGCTACCTACTTGAGGACAAGGTAACAGTGCGTATCGATGGTAATTCAAAGTAATTCTAAGTTTTAATAAACCAAAAAGTAAATAATTTACAGTCATCATAGATTAAAAATATAGGGAATGCATAATAACAAAAAAGATGTTTTGCCAATACGGAAAGTCAGTTTATGTATTCAGGTGCGAGGTTGGATTTAGTCAACATATACTTGTCAAGTTGATCCTTGAACTTGGTCAGGCTTGATGCACAAATGATATTTGGGGGAAGAAAGTTCCATATAAAACAAACACGGACCGCAAAGAGGAACCTTCGATAATTGGATCTAGAGTGTGGAATAAATAATTTGTTTGTTGTCGATGAAACAGGTGTTTAAGTGGGTGATCAACTGTATGCAGAATGTTGAACAGTAGCATCAAGTCACCCCTGACACGACGCTAGGAAAAGTCAACTACGTTGATAGTTACAATCCTCTCCTCGTATGGCCTGTTGTATAGTCCAGTCACTGGGAATGTCTAGTTACTTCGGAGCCCCTAGCGGTGACCCGAGGTGTTCGGTACTTTGTCCGGTTCTCGTTTTAGTGTACATAAATGACCTTCTGAAAATCGTCACAGCAAATATGATTGTTTAAGCGGATGATGCTAAAATTTGGATGCGAATCAAGTCATGCGTGGACTGTTTGCACATACAAAGCGATTTTGATTTATTGAGCAGCTGGTCAGAGAGAAACATGCGTCCATTTAACTTTAGGAAATGCACAGATTTGCAAATAGTTAAGAAATTTCTCTTTCTCCTACAAACTTGGATCACAACAACTGGAATGTGCGGTAAAAGAAAAGGACCTCGGCGTATGGATTAGTGGAAATCTGAACAACAGCATACCATGCAAAGGTCGTATACAACCAAGCTAGCCGCATGTTAGGTATGCGAAGGCGTATTTTTGGATGTTTTTCCTTCAAACATCCCCTATTCATAAATACATATATTAACCCAAACTTTAAATACTCAGTGCAAGCTTGGGTACCATGGCTACAGAAGAACATTAGGATGATCGAGAGAATTTATCCCAGAGCAACTAAATTCGTGGGCTGTCTTCGCGATGTCTCATATGAAGATCGACGGTTGCATCCCAATTAGATACACTGACTCACAGATGAGTTCGATTGGATTAAATCCTCAATGATTCATCCTCTGAGGCATCTATTTCGCCTCCGGTGGAGCCATATCACACGCACTTACACACTGGCAAGGAGTATACCACATTCTCACCAGGCTTGCCGTCGTTTCTTCTAGTTGTTTTGCGTTTTTTTCTTATAGATCTCCTTACCGTCAGACATTATACAATCATCTAGTGAAACGATTTGCAGAAACAAACTGGACATAATTATGCTTATTAATTCCACCCTAAAACCCATTCACATAACATACACAATGCAACTTCAAACGATATTTATTATAAGAAATGTTTTTATTCAAACCCAACAAATCCCTGATATTTTTAACTTATAAACAGGTCGATTTTCCCGATACACAATTTAAATATTTTTGTCCTTATAGGTTTATAATAAGGTTTTGTACATCTACAAGCTTCATACTTTAAATTTTTAATCTTCAATCACCAAATAAAACTATTAGTATTTTTGTTCACAGCTAACAGATCTATTTTAGAACGATTTGATTCATACATTGCAAACTTCATAAAAATATGGTTACGCAGTTGTAAAACGAACAAAGACTGCTAGGGTTTCCACCGAAAAGCTTAATTTAATTAAAATTAGTTTGGCTCGTAACTTGACAATAACACAGACAAATTACCTGGTTTATGTCAGGAAGTGAGCCCTTTTAATCGCCCATGCATAAAATTAATTTCTCCACATATGTTTTCCGCTTTTTTCGTTAAATGTTATCGCTATCTGTGTCAGAAGTGAAACGTTACCCAAAAACTGCTCTAACCGATTGCACTCAAATTTCTTTGAATTATGTATACACGATCGATCCCAAACATATTCCAATTGATTAAATATTTAATCTAAAACATAATGACAACTAATCCTATAGATTTTTTCAAAATAATTTGTTGTTTGACACAAAACTAGATAATCAACTACTAATTGAATGAATGAATCATTAAAAGTACATTTGGTTGCAATTCCATCAACATTTCATGCAGTTGTTTAACTATATCCAATTATTATACCACACACATTTTGATAAAATTCTTACTCATGGAGTTGATGTAAAACATAACGAAATGTATGGATCAACTGTAAATTTACACCTTTATAATTACTGTATTATCGTCGGAATGACAGCAGATGTATTATGGTGTTCACCGCTTTTTGTCTGTTTACCTTCATCATGAGGAGAAAGTAAGCTTGGGTTCAGTAAGCCTTGAAGCACTGGTAATGTGGTAACCGAAGTCCGAGTTTAGCGCAAATATTAACTAGGGCTTATACGACAAAACAATGTTTCAACGTTTGAAGGAAAATCACAACGTGACCGGGATCACTTTGTTTACCATTTATCAACTTTTTCAAGGCTCACTGAACCTAATCTTACTGTCTCCACTTGATGACGCAAACAGACAGAAAGCGGTTGTGAGCATCACATTAAATTGACCATTTTGAGCCTGGGGAACCTTTTGTGGTTCCCTGTTTGAACCCCACTCAACAGTGGCATTCAAGTATAACATCAGATAGTATCAGCAGATGTAGCTTTATATATATGCACCATTTATCACATATATTTTTCAAGCATTATCTACACAGCATGGATCTCCCGATAAAACACATAAACGGTAATTAAAATGGTCAACTAACCAATGCCAACTAGCCAATGCTTTCGTTTTATATTTTTGAAAATTATGAAAACGAAAAATGAAAATGAAAATCGGAACAAACTCTGAAAATGCATCTTCTAGAATTTCAAGAATCTTTTATCACCAAAGTTTCCATTATCACACAAAATTCTGGGAAAGATATCTGGCCATCATGGTCGGAATCAAACTGTGATATCCATCGGTCGATTTCATCTTGTCCGCAGTTGGTGTACCCAAATCGATGAACCAGATGGCGTACTTCAGCAGGATCCAAATACTGCGAGTCATCCGTGTCAATGGAATCGAAGGCACTCTTCCACTCTTTTAAACTGTGTAAAAGATTGAACGACGTGCGAAATATGAATATTGCTGCATACACTCGGAGGAGGATGTGAAATGAATCAGTGGAGATTACGATTGCGTACCAGATTTATTTCTCACAAAACTTGCAAAATATATCAAGCTTAAAATAATGTTCGGCGGCATTTGTTCTCTATTTAGCTACCATTCTTTCAAAAAAGAAAAGCACGAGTTCAGATTTCAAAGTAATTCAAAGTTTTAATGGTCCAAAAAGCAAATAATTTGCAGTAACCACAGATTAAAAATATAGGGAATGCATAAAAACAACACAAATGTTTTATCCATATGGAAAGTCAGCACGTGTATTCAGGTGCAAGGGTGGATTTGGTCAACATATACTTGTCAAGTTCAGCCTTGAACATGTTTAGGCTTGTTGCGCAAATGATATGCGGGGCAGGGAGTTTCATATAAAACAAACTCTGACAGCAAAGAAAAAACTTCGACAATTTGATCTGTAGTGTGGAATAATTATCTTGTAGCCCTGCGATCTGCTACCACGGCTTCTTGCCGATGAAATGGAAACAGGGTGTTCAACAAGTGGTGGTCCAAGATGCAGAATGTGGACGCAGGATCACGTCATCCCTGAGACAACGGTAGAAAAGTCAAAGAGGATGAGTTGCAATCCTATCTGAGGCCTGTGTATTATAGCCCGTTCACTGTTTGTAGGCGATTCAAAGGATTCAAAGTGATTCAAAGTGATTCAAAGTTGTAATGGTCTAAAAAGCATTTAGCTTAACAATAACCATAGGATGGAGTTATGAGGTATATAAAATAAAAAAGAAGAACAGGAAAACTCATGTAGTGTAAATCGTATCAAAATTTGGGTTGTCTCTCAAGTGTTTGTCCAAATTAGCTTTAAAAATATCCAGGTTGGTTGAGTGTGTAACAGTGGAGGTGAGGGTGTTCCATGTGAAACTTACACGTACAGCATACGAATATCTTCGACGGTTCAGTCTTGAAGTGGGAATAA
>JACCGJ010020613.1:0-10909 GCA_013407085.1 Atriophallophorus winterbourni
ACAGAGCATGCTTGAATGTCGACAGCTTTTTCTCTGTGAGAGTTTGCAGTCAGTGGAACACTCTTCCAGGCACGCTTTTTTGAGGCCGCTTCTCTCGGTTCATTCAAAGTTCTCCTCGATTCTTACCTCCATGAAATCTTTCACTCCCAAGACACAAGTACCCCGTAAACACTATTTTCATTTTTTTACGAACCCTAACACATTCTTGTTCCCAAACTCACTAGCTCGTGGCAACGGTAAGTTCTCTTCCTGTGCTATTTGCATTTTCGTCACAACCCCGCTAGCACTTTGCCAGCTTCATTGCTCTTCCAGATCCCAGTATCGGAAGTCCGTATACACGCAGTTTCAACTGACCCTGTTCCGAAAGATGTGGTGGACAGCTGTGTCCCGGGTTGACGCCCTACCTGTTCAAATGCCACAAAAATCCATTGATGGTGCAGGCTAAACTCGAATAAGGCCCGCTATAAGGCCTTGGAAACTCAAACATTTCTCTCTTTGCTTTTTCGACCCACCGCTCAATCTATCCTGCCGTTTGTACAAGCTCTTAGCTTTTTATACCGTAATAAACTATTAAACTATTAATACTTTTTGAAACACCGTACTGTCAGCAGAATTGCTTACGGTACCTAAAATTTGAGGTCATCGACAAAAAGTAGACAATGGAGATTCAGCGAGTCTGGGAAGTTACTGACATACACTTAAAAACGTAACGGGCGGAGAACAAATACCTGAGGTACCACGGAAGTTGGACGTATAATCTGCGACTTAACTCCGCTAACCACGACCTGTGAATAACGATCAGTAAGGAAATATCCAATCCAATTTAACACAAGTCCATTTACACCAATAACACGGAGCTTGAGCAATAGACGTTTGAATGGGACATGGTCAAAAGCCTTACTGAAATCAATAAAGACAGAGACTACCAGGTCAATAGTCAATAGTTTATTACGGTATAAAAGCGGGGAGCTTGTACAAACCGCAGGGTGGATTGTGCAGTGGATCGAAAAGAAAAGAATAGTAAAATGTTCGAGTTTTCAAGGCCTTATAGCGGGCCATATTCGCGTTAACCTGCACCATCAGTGGATTTTTGTGGCATTTGGACAGGTAGGGCGTCAACCCGGGACACCGCTACCCACCACATCCTCCGGAACAGGGTCAGCTGAGACTGCGTGCGCTTGGACTTCCGATACTGGGATCTGGAAGAGCAATGAAACTGGAGAAGTGTTAGAGGGGTAGTGACGAAAATGCAAATGGCACAGAAAGAGAACTTACCGTTGCCACGAGGGGGTATTAGTGTCTTGGGAGTGGGAGATTTCATGGAGGTGGGAATCGAGGAGACCCTTGAAAGAACCGAAAGAAGCGGATTCAAAGAGCTTGCATGGAAGAGCATTCCATGGACTGCAGACTCGCACCGAGAAAAACCTGCGGCGACATTCAAGTCGACTTTGCTGATGTAGCAATTTAAGTCCATGTCCTCGGAGATTTGTGCTGATGGATGGGACGAGTAGGGAGCTGCATGGATGGGAGGGGTCGCTCAGTATCCGGTATGTAAGTATCATGTCTCCACGGAGAAGACGGTACGTAACGGAGTATGTGTTTAAACGGCGTAATCTCTCCTCGTATGGCAAGTGGCGCATACCGCGGACAAGCTTTGTCGCACGCCGTTGGGCGTTTTCGAGGAGTGACATGTCCTTGCATAGCCACGGCCGCCAAGCCTGCACTGCGTATTCCAAGTGTGGCCGGATGTAAATGTTCAACAGAGTCGGGAAGAGAAACCGGTCGAACTTGCCGAGGGCGCGGCGAAGTAGGCCGGTGTTGCGGTTGGCTGCAGCTGCTGCACGTTCGCATTGTTCTGAGCAACCAAGGTCTTGCTGAATGATAAGTCCAAGATCCTTTTCTTGCCGAACGCGTTGAAGTGTTGTTTGCCCCAAACGGTAGGTAAAACAAGCTGAGTGACGGATGGGGAGAACGCTGCACTTGGATGCGTTGAATGGAAGATAGTTTCGTGAGGACCAACAATGTAGGCGATCTAAGTCGTCTTGTAAGACACGGGAATCATCAGACGATTTAAGAGAGCGCCAAAGTTTGACATCATCAGCAAAGAGGAGGAACGGGGATTCAATGTCTTGTCCGATATCGTTGATGAAGATAATGAAAAGTCTTGGACCAAGAACAGAACCTTGCGGCAAACCACACTTGATTGGAAAGGGGGCTGAGTAGCAGTCGCGCACACGAACACAGAGAGAGCGATCGTATAGGAAGTATTTCATCCATGATACCAGGGATGATCCAACGCCGTAGGAAGCGAGTTTAAGGAGAAGGATGTCGTGATGCACACGGTCGAATGCCTTGGAGAAATCCAAAAATATAGCATCGACACCAGTGCCTTCGTCGACGGATTTCGTCCATTCATCTCGTGCGAGAAGCAAATTAGAGGTGCACGAACGTTTGGCCCGAAAACCGTGTTGCTGTTTGATTAGAATCCGATTCGTTTCGAAATGTGAGACAATGCGGTCGGAGACAATGCTCTCCATGACTTTAGAAATCACTGATAACAGCACGATAGGGCGATAATTTGCAGGATCGGACCGGCTGCCGCCTTTAAATATAGGGCTTACAACACCCTCCTTCCAGGCTTGTGGAATGGTAGCCGAGTCCAAACAACGTTGAAAGTAAGTCGCCAGTAAAGGAGATATATGTGCTGCGGCTACTTTCAGGATTTTGGGATGGATGCCGTCAAGTCCTGACGAGGAGTACTGTCGCAGACACAGAATCTTCCGATGAACTGCCTCAGGGGTGAACTTTATTTCCGGCATCTCTTGCACGTCGCGCGAGGGAAAAGAAAAGTGGGTAAGTTTCGCGGGATATGTAGGGTTAAAAATATGAGCGTATTGTTGCGACAGCACAGTTGCAGCTTCCAAGGCGGTCGATGTGAGGCCGTGTGCGCTGACTAGGGATGGAATTCCTAGTTTGACCACGCGTCTTTGGTTCACAAGGTGGAACAAGCTTTTTGGGTTCTCCATAAACTTGTTGGATATATGCAATTCATATTGGGTCTTGTCTTGGCGGCTGAGGTATGTACAATAGTTTCGCAACGACCTGTAGTTTTCCCAGTCATTTTTGTTTTTTCCTGTCCGATAACATCGCCATGCCAGGTTTCGCTGTGCTATGGCTTTCTTCGTTCGGCTGCGAAGGAATGAGCCCGGTTTCTTATGATGAAAAGGCTTCTCGTGGCTGGCAGCGCGCAGCAAAGCGTGCCAGTGAGTGAGAAACGTGGTCCAAGCAACATCGATCTTGTCAGACATTAAGAAGTCCCATGAATTGGCAGCAACAAGTTCGTGGAACAATCCAATGTCGGTAATCCAACGAGTTTGTGGGCGGGTTTCATTAAAGTGGTCCATGAATGTAACGAAAGTGAATGTCAAAACAACATGGTCACTATGGCCGAGAGGAGGGGTAAAGGAAAGATTCTCAATCATTAACTCTTCATTTGTGATGATGAAGTCCAGAATGGATGGTGCATTCATGTCCCGAAACCGAGTTGCTTCACGAACGTGGTTGTACAATGGATAGTCTGCCAGTAAGTCAGACAGTTCAGCGGCAAACGGTTGAGAAACAAGGTCTTCACAAAATCTAGGACAATTGAAGTCTCCCATTATTAGGATGTGGGAAAATCGTTTGTTTAGAGCGTGCCGAAGTGAAGAGATAAGGAAGGAATCAAGCTGTGCATGGCTACTGGGTGGTCTATAAACAACCGCAATCAGGAAAAGACTGTCTTGTTTGAGTGATATTTGGCACCATAGAACATCAGAGTCACATAACGCAGGGTCGCTTAATGGTTCGCAACGAAGTGATTCATGATAATAGAGCAGGACACCACCTCCCCTTGTTGCACGATCCCGTCGAAGTAAAGACATATTGGGGAGGGTAAGTTCCGCATCATGAACTGCGCTTGATAACCACGTCTCAGTAACGGCTATTAGGTCCCATGAGCACAGGGAATGGCGGTAACGGAGTTCCGGGAGTTTGTTCAGGAAACCAGCAGCATTTGTGTAACAGCATGAAAGGCTGCGTGATTGTAGAGTATGCAGTGTGGTGATAGGGTGTGCAGTTATTCCGCCGATCACACTGAAACCGGCTGCGGGGAGTTTTTTGAAGCGGTCGTGTGAAGTTCGTCAGCAGACTGATTTGTGCTGGGTATGACTGATGGTTGCGGACGAGGTCTTGGTTTGTCAACTGCGGAGCGAAGACGGACCTCTGTAGGTGCAAAGCGTTTGTTATCATACCACAAGCGCAAGGCAGTATTAACCATATCTTCGGATTGGAAGGTAATTTTCAGAATACGAGGGGCATTACCCTTGTAGCTGGAGGACGTGGGAAGGCGTTTCACGGCAGTCGTCAAAGTTCCGTGAATTTTGCTGAGTTCTTGGATGTAGCGCCACTGAGAACAGTCGTGTAGAGTGTTCTTAGCTAAGTCATCATCTTTAAGTTCAGGCACACCGTGGACAAAAATGCTGCGTTTATCGTTCGCCGATTTCCAATCGTAGCCTTCTTGCTTTTGCATCTGCCTCTGAGACCAAGGAACGTCTGGAAAAATACGAACAGGCAAATTTGTATTTCGGAGAAGGTGGGCCGAGAGCAAGACCTCTTCAACCTTCTCCGGGGAGTCAAGGGTGATTCTGAGTAGACGTGGGGCATCCGCGTGAGGCGAGTTTGGGTGTCTGGAAAGACGTACTAAAGAAACCGGGTCTACATCAAGTTTCAGTTGCTCACAGAGAGCACGCCATTGTTGACATCATCTTGCCTGCGTGCTTGAAAGCATGGACTTATACTTTCCGGCATATTTGTGCATACAATGGTCAGGGATCGTGTGTTCTTGTGATTGGCTTTTGGAGCTGCAGGCAGTTTCCCAGCATTGTTTGGTTTTGGCTTTACCTGTGAAGTAGTGTGTGATTTTGTTGATCGAGTCACACTTGGCAATACCAGATCATCCTTAGGACTTGTGCAAGCAGGTGGGGAGTCCGTTTCCAGTAGAGACTCGAGGCGTAGTAGTCTGGTGACAATAGCACCATATGGGTCCGGAAGTGATGATATGGAAGCGTTAGCTGTTACTTCCGCGTAAGTAGTTTTCCTAGGGGGATCCTCAGCTGGTTTCACGTTCGATGATTCGTTAAGAACAAAAGATGTAGATGTTTGTCTACTGCGTTTATCGGCAAGTTTGTCCCTTCGATGCCGGGCTCTACAAGCAACGCAGAAAAAGAATATCTCTTCATTTGTTTGAAGTTTCAAAGAATCGTAGAATGACTTCGAGAGTTTCGTGCATCGCAGGTGCTGCCAAGCATCACAGCGATCACACTGGATGGCAGGATCGTCATTATTAACATCCTGACTACATTTTGCACATACCAGACAAGAGTCGCCGAGCGAGCAGCGGGGCACCGATTCCCTTGCATCTTCGTGACAGTATGTGCTGTATTATCTACTTTTGCAGATTTTCTAGTCATAACCATGTTGAAATCCGGTGAAAATCAAATAAATACAAACCAAACTATTCGTAAGAAGCAAAATACCACGTTGACCTTGAATTCAAAAATTGATGTCGCAAGAGGAAGTCATGACCTAATAATACGTCAGCACAAAGGTCAGGAAGAATAGATAGTTTAACATTATCATAAGAATTGTTTTTATGGATAATGGAAACGAAACAGTGACCTTTGGTACTACTTGTCATTGATGTAGAAGCCAGAACGATTTTATTTTTAGACTCTAGTACCGGCCATTTGTGTTCACGTATGATTTCTTCAGAGACATAACTTTCAGAACTTCCGGTGTCAACCAGGGCATGGAGCGTTATACCATTGACACGGATTTTAGTAATTGCTTTCTTTAAACTGGTTGGCACGGCAGCTGTGGCAATGGCTGATGCAAGAAATGCGCAAGCAGGAGCATTATGTTTGACAAAGTTTGTAGAACGACAAACTTTGATGAAATGTCCCTTCTTGCCACATGATTTACAAACGGCTTCTCTAGCAGGGCATTTGTGACGTGGATGTCGATCATATCCACAGAAGAAACAATTACTTGGAAGCCTTGAGTGAGCAGTTGCCAAGGTTGTATCCGACTTAGAGGTATCGAGGTCTATGGTTTCCTTGGGAGATGCTTTGCAAGTAATGACAGGAGCTGACGATGCATATGAATTAGACTGTCGCTGAGCCAAGTCCAACGACTTTGCTTGATCGAAAGCTGTCTGTAGATCGGGACATTTATGTTCCAGCAAACGTTGCCTGATAGGATTTGATAGCAATCCAGAAATAAACGCATCACGCGTTGCATCATTTTGGTTTTCAGTTGCGCTCACGGATTTGAAATTACAGTCTTTAGCGAATGTGTGCAATCTCTGAACAAACTGGTCGAGGTTTTCCGTTTGTGCTTGTTTGCAGGTCGCCAAAACATGTCGTGCGAACACTTCGTTTTTTTGGTTGCACGTATAGGGACTGAAGAGTGGCTACGGCCGATTCATATGTTGTGCATTGAGATATAAGTTTGTACACAGAAGGCGACAGAAAATGGATCAAAGTTTTGAGTTTGTCTGGTTTGTGCGATTCTATGATTTCAAGAAAATTGCTGAATGTGTAAAACCAATGCTCCCAGGAGTCGGCAGCGTTTGAAGCGTTCGGATCGGCGTCCAAGCGATCAGGTCTGAGTAAACAATCCATTTATAGTTGATTAAATTGTAACGAGATAGAGTGAATGATACTTCCAAACGATTGAGAAGATAACGCCTGATAGAAAGGCTTTAATCAACTATAGATTTGGGCATATAGACTGTAACGAGAAAAGAGAACTGTTAACGGAGTAAAGCAGTACAATATGTTTAATATACGTGTGTGTTTATAAAGAAGGAAAGGTACGGAAAATAATACGACAGGGGGCATTGCCTTTATAGTTCGGTGACTTGGGTAGGCGTTTTAGCGACGTTGTGAGTGTGGCGGTTATGTCAGATTGTTGCTGTATAAAGCGACATTGCTCACAGTCGTGAATGTTGTTTTTGGATTCGTCGGCGTCGGAAAGCTCAGAAATGCCGTGTACGTATATACTACGTTTGTCATTATCCTGCTTCCAGTCAAATGACGGCTTTTTCTTGGCTTGCCGTGCTGCCCATGGTAGATCGGCGAAGATGCGGATTGGAGTAGGGGATTTGCGAAGTACGTACGTGGAGAGAAGCACGGTTTTAGCTGCTTCAACGGACTTTAGTGTGACACGCAGAAGTCTGGGTTCTCCTAGGTGAGACGAATTCGGAGGCCTGGACAACCGCACCACGCTATCGGCTTCCGAGGAAACCTGAAGGATACGACAAATTTGATCCCATTTCGAAACGTCTTCGGATAGAGGTTCTTTAAAACACGGCGACTTGGATTCGGGCACGTTTGTGCAGATCACCGTCATTCTACCATCGCGAGAATTCTGCTTAGGGTTTTTCTGTTGGTTAGCAGAAGGACGTGTTGCATCTATCGCTGGGACTAATGGTAGCTTCGAGATATGGGGATCAGTTTGTACACGAGGTGACGCAGCAGCGACTTTGGAGTAGCCAAGCTTGGTGGCGATCTTGGGGCGGATATCGTCCTTAATAGAATTAGGTGGTGATGAACAGGTTGTAAGCTTCATTTCGAGTAGTTTCACGCGTGCTTCCAGTGAAAAGATGATTTCTTTCTGCTGGTCGAGCAAAGTAAGCAGAGAGCGGATAATCGGTTTTTTGGAACAGTGTACGCAAAACCATGGTAAGTTTGTAGGACTTCTTCCCCATTGAATAATTCCTAAATAATTCTAAACGTACGTTATTTTCATAACGTTTCCCTCATGATGCGTGTGTCGTTTTGTTAAATTAACTGAAAACACTTGCGCTTCCTACAGATGTGCACTGTCTGAAAACTTGCCTGGTCGAACCACTAATTCATTGTTTCATATTACTGACTAGAATATTTCTTCATTTTCGGTAATTCACTGCTTGTACCATCTACGACGAGCAATTATCCTGCTGAAGAAATAACTGGTCAAATTCATTGTTAGCAGTAATCCGAGTGGACAACACAAGGATTTCGTAAGTCTGTTGTTACAGTGTATTCTCTTGCATAAATATAATTATATATATTTATACATAATTTCATACACTTACATTAATTAGCAACACTTATAACGATTCTTATTAACATAACGCTCGGCTTATCCGCTACAAACTGGTGAGCCCGTTTTCAAATTTTTTTTTACCTGCATTTTATATTCATTATGTCGTCAGGCGACGAAGCCGCTATCAACTCTAACGTCAGATTGCCACCTTTCGGGATATCAAACCCGAGAGTGTGGTTTGTTTTGGTCGAAGCTCAGTTCGAGAGCTATCGCATCAAATCACAGGACATGAAGTTTGCAAAGGTCACCGCCAACCTTCCTACGGAGGTTGCAAACGAAATGATCGATGTCCTGGATCCAAAACCGTTAGACCATCCCTACGACAAATTGAAGTCTGCCATTCTACAACGTTTCGGCACGTCCAATGCAACTCGCATGCAAAAACTTCTCCAGATAACGGAGTTGGGCGATCGAAAACCTTCGCAACTGTTGCGGCATATGCGCACGCTCGCTGGCGGCAAAAATGTCAGTGACGACGTGCTAATGCACTTTTGGATCAAGTGCCTGCCTGCTCACACGAGGTCTTTCGTAGCCATACAAGAAAGCGAAACATCGTTGGAGAAATTGGCACTCGCCGCCGACAAGGTACATGAGTGCCAAACAAGCAACCCCCAAGTACATGTGGTGACCGAAGACACGCCACAAACCCCAACGGAACAACGTTTCGCTCGAATCGAGGACGCAATCGAACGTATTGCACTGTCAATGCATACGACGTATCAACAGCGTAAACCTCAACAGCAAAAACGTCGTCCCCAAAACAACCGCGCAAACGCTTCGCGCCAGGCTGCCAACACAGGTTTCTGCAAGTACCATAAACAGTTTGTTGCTGACGCCAGGCACTGTGTGCAGCCCTGTTTTTTCCCCAACGCCAGTCAAGCTAAGGCGGGAAAAGAGCAGGCCAGCCAGTAATCGCGACGGCTGCAGCTGGCCACACCGTAAGTCGCCTATTCTGCATTGATGATTCTCCAACAGGTCTACGTTTCCTAATTGACACAGGAGCGGAGGTGAGTGTCATCCCACGTCATAGTGCAAGCACCCGCATGGACCCAACTGGCGTCAATCTACAAGCGGCTAACGGCACACGCATCAAAACGTATGGCCAGCGTCTCCTCCTGCCAAACCTCGGTTTGGGCAGAAATCTCCCATGGACATTTATCGTCGCCGACGTTCGTCAGCCGATCATCGGAGCCGACCTTTTAACAGAGTTCGGGCTAATAGTCGACGTTCAGCGCAAACAACTGTTGGACAACAAATCCGCAGTACGCGTCACAGGAAAAGCGACATCGATCAATTCGATCGGACTGAAACTCGCTCTACCAGACGACAAGTTTGCAATGCTGCTTCAAGACTACCCGGCTATCAGCCAGCCATCGCGCTGCACGCCAGACATCCAACATGGGATCGCACACCACATACTCACGACCGGCCCGCCGACGAACGCACGACCGCGACGATTGTCCCCTGACAAGCTCACCGCTGCCAAAGCGGAATTCGAGCAACTGTTACAACTTGGGATAATTAGACCCTCTAATAGCCCATGGTCATCGCCTCTACATATGGTTTTAAAAAAATCTGGCGACTGGAGACCATGTGGTGACTACAGAGGCCTCAACAAGCTCACAGTGCCGGATAGGTATCCCATACCTCACATCCAGGATTTCTCCCTGAGCGCCTGCGGCAAGAAGATTTTTTCCAAAATCGACCTATCATCAAATCCCAGTAGCAGACGTCGACGTTCCGAAGACTGCTGTCACTACACCTTTCGGTCTCTACGAATTCCTTCGCATGCCGTTTGGACTCAGAAACGCCGCTCAAACTTTCCAGCGCTTCATCGATCAAGTCATGCGAGGTCTGCCATTTACCTTCACGTACATCGATGATATTCTTGTCGCTCGTGAAAGCCACGAGCAGCATATGGATCACCTTCGACTGGTTTTTCAACGTCTTCAGGAATACAACGTCGTAATCAACCCGGTCAAATGCCAATTCGGCCGACCAGCCCTGGAAATTCTTGGACACACAATCGATTCTCGTGGAATCACTGCCATTCCGCAGAAAATATCGGCGATTGAAGACTACCCAACTCCAACGTCTCTTCGCCAGCTACGTCGATTCCTTGGATTCATTTACTTCTACGGCAGATTCATACCAAAATGCGCGGACAAATGCAGACCGTTAACTGATCTTTTGCGGGGAAATCCAAAGAAGTTCAACATGACAACGGAAGCTATCGCCGCGTTCCAATCAGTCAAAGCATCTCTCAGCACGCTTACTTCGCTGGCTCATCTCTCCACGGACAGCAGAGTGAAGCTCGTGCTCAAAACAGACGCTTCTCAAGTTGCTGTTGGTGCCGTTCTACAACAAGTCATTGACGATGAGTGCGCACCACTCTCCTTTTTTTCACGAAAGCTGCAACCGGCTCAAACCAGGTATTCTACCTTCAGCCGAGAATTACTTGCGATGTACCTCGCAGTAAAGCACTTTCGACACATCCTGGAAGGACGTCAATTCACCATCTACACGGACCACAAGCCCTTGATCCACGCCTTCAGCGCTGCCGCCGACCGCTACTCGCCTCGGGAAACTCGCCACTTGGACTACCTCGCGCAGTTCACCACTGACGTAAGGTACATCGAGGGACCCAGCAACGTCGAGGCAGATGCTCTGTCACGCGCATCTATTTCCCAGATCGCGAAGATTGACTTAGAGGAAATCGCCG
>JACCGJ010020614.1:0-14521 GCA_013407085.1 Atriophallophorus winterbourni
TACTATTTCTCCACTGTTTCAAGTCCATGCGGATCCTGATCTTACTGTACCTACCTGATGAGTGCAAACAGCACGAAACCGGTCATGGGGTGTGTGACGGGAATGCGTGCAAATGAGCATTTTTGATCAGACATCCTTTTGACCTAGCACAGAGAGTTCATCTGATACCACGGCACGGCTAGATGTGTGACAACTTTGCCGAAAGCTAACTAGGTTATCGAATCAAAATAAAAATTGTGCAGAATTTCACCTTAATTAATATTTGCCAATTAGGGCACTGAGTGCCATAAGGTGGGAATATCAACCCCACATATCTTGTCAACCACGTGTGTTCCCGACTTAGTTATCTGAAATGCCTCCGCATGGATGAATTCAATATAAGGCTTAATGCTACGCCAGGGAACTTCACACTAGGATTGATGAGCAAAGGAAGTGTATTAAGAAACGCCCACAGGATGAGATGGTGTATTGAACATTGATCAAGGACTCAGCATCCGCTGAACATGTGTTGGAAACTGATCACAAGCTGTACTTTGACAAATTTAGGTTCAATATGGTGGAGCACTAAGCTTTATGCTGAATCCCTGCCAGAAGAGGCGGTTGGAATCAGTAAGACTGGTACACATGCGGTTAACCAAATAGACTAGTTTCAAATCTCCATTGTATTGCACTCGGCTCAGCGACTGACAAATATAAATTAAGGTAAAATTCTGCACCATTTCTATATAATTTTGTAACCTATTTGTCCGAATACAAAATTTTAAGACTTTCAAGGATTCAAGGATTTATGGTTACAAAAGTTAATACTTTACAACACCACAGGATTATGGTATGAATAAAAACATGAAAATTACAATAGTTTAAAAACAATAGAGAATATCAACTATAAGGCTCACGAATGATGTTCGTTTGCAAGTTCAAGTCCAATTTCGCTTTAAAAATCGCCAGGTAAGGAGAGTCCACCACATGTTGGGGTAGGGAATTCCAAAGAAATATAGCACGTACGACGAAAAAATGGAGCCGACAATCAATACGGGAACTTGGGACGTAAAGGGATAAGGTATGTCCGCGTGTCACTTTCCCATCACACACATCGAGCAAGTGTTTTAGTGGATGTCCTTCGGTAGACGCAATTCTATAGGTCATAATAATATCGCGTCGTATCCTCCTTTGGGTAAAGTCACATAGACCCAGACGTCGCAATCTTTCGGTGTAAGGAACATTGATAGATTGTACCAAAGAGAGCCAAGGAGCCCAGACCTCTACCGCATACTACATCGTAGGGCGAAGGTAGGCATTCATTATCCTTGTAACGTTACCAGAGAGAATCTTCCAAATATTCTTCGAAAGATACCAAACAATCTGTTGGCCCGTCGATATATATTCTTGCACTGCACTGTGCAATTCAGGTTACCGCTAATCGACACTCCAAGATCTTTTACTAACGAGCTCAATGCAAGGTTTTCAGTTCCCAATCGATATGTCCAAGGAACATTTTTGCCAAGATGGAACATCTTACATTTCTGTATGTTGAATGACATTTCATTCATGGCCGCCCAATTCGACACACTGTACAAATCCAATTGTAGTAACTCACAATCCTCTGCAGAACTAATTGGCGTTCAAGTTTTCATATCATCCGCGAACAGGACCATTTTGGACAATATGAGGAGGGGCAAATCGTTTATGTACATCAGAAAGAGGAGCGGGTCTAGCACAAATCCTTGTGGGACACCACTTGTGGTTTTGAACGTTCAGTCATGCCGTGTGAGCCGCAGGGTCATTTGACCTTGACTTATTTCACGCTGTGCTGAGAAAATAGGCTGAATGAACTTCTGTACATCGACACGGCTTGACACCCTAAGGAGTTCAATAGGCTGCTTAGTGAGACGACCATCTAGAGGCGGCGGTTGTTGCGCGAATTAATGACGTTCCCTGTTCGGACGAATACCCTTGGTTTGACGAAACTTGTGTTAAACTTGCAACGTTACCAAAAACTGCTCTACCCAATTGTTTACAAATTTATTTTCATGATTCTGGCTACTCGATCGGTCCCAAATTAATTCCAAAATGGAATAGTTCCCCATTCGAACATCAATGAGTAATCCATACTTCGAAGACAAAAGAAAATAAGATTGACAAAGACAAATGTTGGATATTGATCCTTGTGGTTGATTTGAGTCAATCCATCAAATTTCTTGGAATTGCCTGTTTTAAGTGTGATACCTCAGATCGTACATACATTTTATTACAAATTGTTGTTGATGGCATCCTACGGTCGATGTCGACCACGGATGTACATCACAATCGAATGATCTTTTTCATGTTCTACAGCTTTTTGAATGACTAAACAGTCTTACTCGGGAGGAACAATCTCTCTCGCAGCGCTTGCAGCGATATACAGTACTCGGTTGATCGGCGTCAGTTGCACGCCGGCAGCGTAATCTGCTCCTCCCAAGCTTGCACAGGACGCTTTACACAATGCCTCTAATGTGAGCGGTCAAGAACAAGTTCTTCCCAACTCACCGGGTCAATGCCAAGAGCTTTCATATTATGTAAACGTGGCCAAGGCGGCGTTGTCGTAGTAGGGTGAACATGATCTGTAGACCAGCTTTTGAAAGCACTTCAGCGTTAGTCACCTTTTCCATCCACGATATGTTCAAGATTCGACGGAATGGAAAGCATTCAAGTTCCGTTTCTTGTCTTACGTGGCTCGTCCATGTTTCCCTGCCGTACAGTAGTACGCACGCGCTGTATAAGTTTGTGGCTGTTTGATCCCATCGTGTGAGGTGGTCAGTATTCGATTCAGTTTTGCTAAATCTCAATAAGTTAAAATCAACCGGCTACGTTCTCCTTTGCTCCTCACTGATAAGGGTGGAGTTAGAGTAATCAATTTAATCTCCTTTTTCAACAGCAATCGTGACAGCGATTTCACAATCTTCCTCAACTTTCACTATGCGCATAAAGCGTAGGTAATAATTAGATGTATTACTCAGAAAAAGCTAAAAGAACCCACTCTTTGATGCATTACATTGAATTAATGTTTTGTCAGAAGAGAGATTCCAGCATCACTTGTTGACCTTATACCCACTTAAATAGGTAGTGAACGCCTTGATACATTTTGTAGTTATCTTACGTTATCTAGACTCAGGTAAACGGACCTTAACATAGGAAAACGTGTCACGTATCATAGCTTCACTATTTACGACAGCCACCATGTAAAATCCTTCTCTATTTACTAAAGTTTGTAGACATAATTTCTACGCTCTTCTTCTTCGATCGATTGACGTTATTCTAAGCTGCTTACGTAATCTTCTCTTGTATGTTCACTCACATAATTTGTACTGTTGACTTGACGTTGCTCAAACGTTGTTCAGGATCATTTCGCGTGCTAGAACAGGTCCATGTCATCTTTGAACTATTCCTGCTACAACAATTTTCATCCTGCCATTGACTTGTGGAAATTATTTCCAATAATAATTTTCATTCGCTACATGATGGTCTCCTCAAAGGTCAAACATATTCAAAAGCTGGATCAAAGTACATCTGGAAGCCTTCCAGAACGTCTTCATATCAAAGGGACTTTGTCCCATGCGCATCATGATATCTTTGTCAAAAGGAACTTCTTGTTGAACATTATGTCGAAATTAATTGTGCATTTTTCTTGATTATTTTTGTGTAATTTGTACAAAATTTATGTTATTCCGACATTAGGTTAAATATGGGATTTCCAAAATCAAGCTTGGTCTATCATAAAAGAACGTGGATAAATAGCAAACAAAGATATTCGTTGAAGCCACTGTTATATAGGATTTTTGAAATCATTTTTATACGACAAGTTTCAGAGCAGTTTGGTTTGGTGTTTCCGGAACGATTGTGTGAAAAATTCAAGCACACTGAAAAGGGGACGAAAAAACTGTAGTCTAACCAATCTTTGTTTCCGCAACAATTAACTTTTGTTGTTCTAACAATAAACAACGTAGAAGAAAATGCCGGATTCACATGGGAGATTTCAACACACCTTATGTATTACTTCATATTGTCGTGGGTGAGAAGTCAACACGTTTTCGAACAAGACGTTTATAACTGTTAGGAGGGCACCCTCCCAACGAATAAAACAAGCCGGATGACCTGATCGACCGAAATTCGCAACCGAGAGAAATTGCTGTTTGGAAAGCCATGTTGTACCTTGGCAACAAACCCCATCTTCACTAAATTCAAATTGTCTGACTCGCCCATGACAACCAACTTCAACCGTTCCCACTATGCACGTTTCCACGCTTATGGTGTACCCTCACACGTTCACTCTTGTGTTGCCATATAAATACAAACCATGTCCACTGGACCTTGGACTCCCGATCAACGTTCCATTCCGGCCTTGTTCTGTTTTCCCGACTGTTCGGTTAAGAGCAACGCATAGATTGATAGAACGCAACGACTGTCTCTGCTGCAACATTCTTAACAATAACGTTCAATGAATCATACATAATGCTTCGGATTATCGGCTGGCCTCCTGTTCATTATTCCCACATATAATATCATTGATAAATGTGAGCAAATCAGCGTCTTACCACACTGTTTCGGGTCACCGGTCTAACATGAACCAGGTTATCCTCCGTGATTCACGCACATTTATCGATTGCATCTCAATTCCTCACCGAGGTCAATTATTCCAAATCTAATCGTGCGACAAAGTTGGTCTCCCGGTACAGAAATTTGCTTTTCAAAGCAGGCGATGGAGGACGATGGAATTCTACACGATTTTACCCAAAAAACGGACAGAATTTCGTGGTGACCTCATGTTGACATTTCAAAAAATCCTGCATACTGAACAAACCATTCTTAAAAACACACTGCTTAAGGCCCTTACTCGAACAAGAAAACATTAAAAAGGCTTTAAAGGCTTCGAATTCTCTATTGGATTATTCGTTGTAGTTTTTTCTCGGATACGCAACTTGTTTCGCTTTAAAAACATTTTGATTGAAGGAAAAATCCTCGATGAGGTTTCGGACGAAAACCCATTGCGGTACTGTGGACTGTCCCCTATTGATTGTTGGTATTTTTATATTTTTTTATTTCCCCTATACCTTGTTATCTTTGGTTATTGTTAAGCTTACTGCTCTTTCTACAATAAAACCTTTTGAGTTCTGAGTTCACCAACGAATCCTACAACACAAGGAAAGGCCAGTTGGTCGAATGCGTTTATGACACACAAGACAAACAACTTGCAGCAACAACAAACAGCAGAGAACGGATATGAAGAGTCGTTTTTGGGTGCTACCCATCCAACGACTACATCATCTGCGTATTTCAAAGTAAAAGTTGAGGGCGAATGTGGTAGCACAGGTAGGTATGGTGAAAAGAAGATGGGCGGGACAGAATCACGCCTGAAAGAACGCCTTTCTCAGTCCGGAAAGCAAAACACCAACAGCGTTCACACTGTTCATTTCAACTTATAGTCGAATCTTCGGGAAAAAGTATTCATAATACCATTTTAATATTTTTTGATAGATGAAAGCAGTCCGAAACCGGGAGTGGGGTGAGGCGCATGGGATATGATCAGTCTGCAAATTAAATGGGTTAAATTAATCGAAAACAAGCCATTCAAAACTCTTGCAATTATCCTGTACAATACTTCGAATGCAAATTCGAAATATTGAAATATTTAGCACATGGTTTTCATCATTTCATGTACTTTAGTCGATTTATCGTACTTATTTTGTTGTTGTTTTTCACGATGCATACATGCAAAATATACATTATTTGAATATATTCTTCACGCTGATCATGTGTTCTGTTTTGATTACTTTGAATTTGTTTATCGCTTTACGTTGAGATGTAAGTCCAGATTTATTGAGTCCAATTATCAGAAGAAATTTATGTTGTAACTACCACTACAGCGGCATGAAGTTTCTTCAAATGTTAAAAGCATTGAACGTGGAGCCGAAAGAAATTTTGCTCTTTACAACATAAACGTAACTTATCAGATATTGTTCTCACAACTCAGATATTGTTGTAAAATTCTGGGATCAGTTATGTACAATTTAGAGGATCTCGATAGCTTTAGTTCGGTGAATGTGAGAACCATGGAATTATCGAGTTTCATCGTACTGGAATATTAGTGGATACCTCGGGAAGCTTTCCTAGTCATGAAGTCGACTTGAATTTTATGACTGTCGGTCCCCCCCCAAGCTCGTCTGAGAAAGGAGGAGGGTTGGCCTTAGGGCTAGCAAACCTATCCCGTAAAACCTACATTGCTACGGAAACGAAGACAACAGATCCGTGGCTCGGTCATGTTTGCAGGATGGATCCCAGTTCGCATACGAAGGTAGCCATGCACTGGCATCCGCAAAGTAAACGAAAAGGGGACGGCCCAAGGAAACTTGGCGCAGAACGTTGGAACGCGAACTACATGCACAAGTATTCACGGTGCAGACGGCAACGGAAGCAGCGACAGACCAGAACGACTGGCGTGAAGTTGTCTTCGCCTCATGTGCCACCCGGCACAGAGAGCTTAGTGAGTGAGTGATGAGTGAGGTAGTCTATTGATCGTATAGGCAACCACCGCTAAAACAGTGAGATTTGTTGTTCTTCGAAGCGACCCCCTGGCACTTTCACACGGCACGCTCACGATTAAACCCACATGTTAAGTTTAAGCTAATCGGATGAAGCCTGGTGAGAAATGTTGCAGAAAAATTACATGATGTGCGTAGCACACTTCTCAGTTAGACAAATAATAGCAACTCTGCTGCTTCCTAATAACGGAGCCAGAGTTTTACAACTGACCAATGAGCTCTAGGGATAAGATAAGACCATTTTCTTCTTCAAAGGTAGGTAGATCAAAGGAATGCGACAAATAACATTCTTCTGGATGCTTCTTCATTCTCCGAGTTTGTTTTATCTGGGATTATCTGCCCCAATACATCACTTGTGCTTCAAGCCTGTACATATGCTAATCATAACCTAATTCGCACCTCTGTACACAAAGTGGCTCTCCATATTAACGAAACATTTTCGACCGCTGTGTACATACCCAATATTTTCTGCTTTTTAGAACATTAAAACCTTTAATTACCGTGAATTATCACGTGGTTGTAGATTTTAGCATTACTCATCTTCTAAATTCAAGTTGGCTATGGTTGCGTCAGTATTTTTGGTGTTCTCGGATGAAAGTCATTTTTTTAATTTGGAGTCTTACAGTGAATAGACCTTTGGATCTATTGGAGGCTTCTCATAAAAGTTGAGAAATCAGCTTCAAGTTCACTGCTGATTAAGGGATAGAATTGGATGCATTCAGCCAATTGAAGAATTCGTCGTGACCAGCCAGGCAAGATTCGATTCCCCGAGGGGCGAGGGATTAGAACCGTGAATTTCCCTAGCCTGCTCCCATAGCAGACATTGAACACGACTACCAAGGGCGAAAATTCAACTAGGACTTGAAAAAAATTCATTGGAAAAAACAATGCATTCTTAACGAAGATTTCACATCGTTGGTATGGAAATATTCTTTTGTAGGGATAAAATTAAAAACGCGTGAGGTGACGTGGTTGATTATGAGTCACGTGTCCTTGAAGCCTGTGTAAACAGCGAAATAGACACGGAGACAGGAAACGCGATTAGACCTTAACTGACCTGAAATAAACATCCTCCTCAAATATTTTAAAAGCACCAAATCTGATTACGTTATTAGCCAACTGTTTTCTCGATAAGATGAGTCCAAATTTAGACTTCCAACGATTTTGTATCATGATGCGAGGCTTACAAATACCATTTTATATTCATAGATTTATTCATAGATTATATGCAGGTAAAAAGCTATGCTTTACAAGACCCACAAAAATGTACTTAAGGTCGGATGGTAAAAAATATCAAAATATTGTTAGATTATTGTTAAACATAAAAAAACATACTTTTCCATGTCGATATCTAGTGATTTCTTGAAAACTTCAACAGTTCCAGATTGTACGACATGAGTAGGTATCTGAAGATATCTGAAGATGTATCTGACTCTATGAATGCCTTAATACAATCTTCACGGTAATTATGTCTGCGTTGCTCATTTGAGTAATACCATCTAACGAAGCTAACGAATTTGATGCCATTTTGTAACGAGGTGGTGGAAGAGAACACGGAAATAATTGCGTCAGTTCAGTTCAGGTCAACAAGTGGCAGCTGGCGAACTTCTGGCTAATTATCCCATCAATTCCGATTCATCAGTCCAACAATAAACACGTTACCCACCACGTTTTACAACCACCTTAAAATTGAACTTCATTCACTAGCTTGTCCAACGCTGACTGCGTTAACCCACGAGTCTCACAACACAAAAGAAGCTGACTGGCCAAAGTCGTTTATTACGCTCTTAGACAAAAATACCAAAACACACGTCTATCTTATATAGGCAAATCAACAACCACAACACGCAAGTTACCTTCAAGCATGTATGTCTCGGTTATCAGTTCGAACCTCGATTTGTCAGTCGATTTCATGCAAAGCACTCGCCCCCGGGCCTTGTTTAGCCGGCCTTGAGAAATTACCTATTGTTCCTTTGCGGCTCACGTTGTCCATCTTCTCATACATTCGGAGATGTTGTCGCTAAAATCGTTCGAATGCAATCAATCCGAAATCCGGAGTATTGCGAGGTCGCAATTGTCGTCGTCAATCGTTTCGGCGCTTCATGCTCTTGTGTTTTGTCGGAGGGTGATGTCCTGCATATCTTCTTCCAAAATAAGAACATATTATATAAACCACAGTCAGTGGGTCATCTAATATCGTTCACCTTGTATGGCAAATGCAGCTGAACACATCGGCGTGAACAAAAAAATGTTCTCCTGGTATTGGTCTATATCTGCCAATGAAAACTGGTGTACAGCAGTCAAAGTACACATGAAATTTTGAACTATGTCTTGCCTCGAGTTCTTATTACGGACAGTTGATGAGGGTTCCCTGAATTCGAAACGACTGAGAGCGCAGAGCGACAACTCTTCACCTTGGACTTTCTAACCATAACACATGAAACGCGCCTCATAATACTGAACCCGCATTCAAGCAAATACAAACGACAATGAGGATGGAGATTACTGAATCAAATTCTTGCCGAAATTTGTTCCACATCTATCATAACACACAACCGAGTGGACACCCTTTTTGGTAACGTTTCGCTTCTGAACAGAGAAGCTTCGTGAGACCAAGGGTCTCGGTACGAGCAGTGTATAGGTTTAAATGGCATTTTCTAGACCAATCCTGAGTTCTCTAAGATAGACAGGTGAGATCAAGACAATTGATCGCACCCCCTAAACGCTGTGTTAATCCTTAAATTGTTTGTTTTGTGTGCAGGTGCGAACAGCGTCTGTTGAGCCACTGCTCACGTAATCCTTGTGCACATTAGATGTTATGCACGTTAATCCTATCCCCTGCAGAACCGAATGCTTTAGAGATATCTAGGTAGCAAGCATGAATTGCTTGTCTTTTATCTACCACTTGTGTTTAATCATCCAGCGTCATTAGTAAATTAGATAAACAATATTAATTCCGTTTAAAACCATGCTGTTTTCTCGAGAACAACTGATTATTTTCGAAATGTTTCATTAGATCGTCAACAATGTGGCTCTCAATCAAATTGGAAATCGCAAGTAATAGAGTAACGGGTCGGTAATTAGAAACATCGGAGCGATTTTCACCTTTGTAAATAAGAGAAATTATTCAGTGTTTTGAATCTGTAGGAATCACTCCATTTTACAGTATTTGTTTGAACACATAAGTGAGTGTTTTTTTATAGCAAATTTGCACATTGCTTCAATATTAGCGGGGTTATTCCCTCGTCCCCAGGAGACTTTCCGGTTTTAACATTAAATAAGGCTTGAAGGACGCGTTTCGACGTGACATTTATTTCACTCATAGCAACCGTCGTAGAAATCGTTTGATTTAGGATGTAACTTACATGATGAATATGAATAAGGCTAACTGAATACACATTGGACACTAATTCACGCTTGAGTTCGGTACATTTCGGTGCCCTCTATCAAAACAGGACGTTTGAGCGCCAAATCACTAAACGCAATGTGGATTGAAATAAAAATCAATAATTGTGTGCATTTCCATCTCACACTCCTTCCGATGAGTTTCATAGGCGCCTACTTTAACCTTTATCGTAGCGATTCGTCGTTTGCCGTTTTTTATAGACACCACGATTAGGATTCGCAGGACATGAAGCAGTTGGTGAAGGGTATAAAAAGTTTGAGTTGTATTAATGCATGCGGACAGACCACACTTGCGGTAGGAGTACGTTTGCAAAAGAGATATGAAATCTCTCCACATTGGCCCTACAAGTTGGGAAGAACTTGCTCTTGACCGCTTACTTTGGAGGCATTGTGTAAAGCGTCGTCTGCAAGCTGGGAAGGAGCAGATACAACTCTTGGCTGCTGAACCGTGATCACACCGCCATCGTGCAACTGACGCCGATTGACCGAGTACCACCATCGCCATTAGCGTTGCGGTAGAGATTGCCGGAACTTTTTAAACATTCGCAAAGCTGCGGATCATGAAACTATCATGCGCTTGTGGTGTACATCCATGGTCGATATCGACCTTGGGAGTACAACATCAATAACGACAATGCATGCGGATCCTGATGGTATATGATGAGTTCAACCGGCATGGAACCAGTCGTGGGGTGTGTGCATGCAAATACATGATTTGTGACAAACAAATAATTTTAACCCATCCACATGTTCGTGGACCCACGTGGTTGAAATGGTTTATCAAGACAGCCTAATTCAACAGTTCAAGATTCAAGAATTTATTTTATAAAAAAGCTCGTAGCTGGACAATACCACAGGATATTCGTATAAGGACAATAAATATATTTACAAAATAAATTAAGGCATTAGGAAGATCGACAGTTTTGTAGTTAGAAGAAAATATCATATTTTGTCGCGGTTTGATGGAACAAATATTCTCGTTATATAAACGAGATGTAGGGTGGAATTACTACGCATAAATATATCCAATTTGTTCCTGAAAATCCTTTCACAAGATGATTGTACAACATCTGACGGTAGGGAGTTCCATAAGAAACAAACGCGCACCGAATAGAAGAACCGACGGCAGTTCCGGTGGGAAGGTGGAATATCAAATGCCAGTGCGTGAGTACGTGTGACACGGCTTGACCGAAGGCGAAATAGATGCCTCAGAAGGTGCATCTCTGAGTTCATTATCTTATAAGTTAGGATTAGATCAAATCGAACCCGTCTGCGAGGCAGTGTATCCAAATTATGATGAACCAGTCTTATATGATAGGCTGCGGAGACAGCTAACCATTTTAGTTGCTCTGTGATAAATCCTATCCAGCATCTTGATGTCTTTTTCTAGCCATGGCGCCCAAGCTTGCACTGAGTAATCTATCATCTTGTTAATATACGTTTTTATGAGCATTAGGAATGTTTCACCAGAAAAACAATGGCTTACAAGTTGACATTTTGTTTACTAATTTGAATTTAGTTGAAAACATAACCATAATATGAACAGCAGTTCACTGGGTGAATGGATAGCACTTCTCTTATTAATCCGCTATTATTCAAGGATCGTGATAAAAGTATCTCTGACTGACATTGGAGACTGTTTGTGGATTTTGTCATGAAACAGGATTCGAGCATATGGATATTTGGTTCAAACTTAGTCTTTGAACTGCAATGTTTCTAAAAGGTCATCGATGGAAATCACTTATTGAGTCTTGTCTACAAAGCATGCGGATCTGTCTTCGATGACATCGCCTACATTAAACAATAGAACGTATTCGGAATGATTAACGCTTCACGTCGCTGAACTCTGATAATCGACCGTTTGTTAAGTAACTCTTATGTTCTAAAAGGTTTATCAAATCAAAATAAACGTTGACCTTTCATTCTGGTAAGATTTAGCTCTGGCTATTCGAATCAAACGCAGACTAGAGAGCGCCAGAATAAAGCAAGAAATCTGTGAGTGCTGTCTTTCGCGACCGAATGAATAAAATGTCTGATTTGGAGAGATGACGTTGATCTAGAAAGTCATGCAGAGCGGCGTGGGCCTGAAAGCAACAAGCGGTACACGTTTGCGTCCATGGTGAAGCTAAAACATTTAACACCAAGTATATTGTATACCGAGACCCAGTGCTTAATTCTACTTTTTCCACCAGAAGCTGCATAAAGGGATGCTTAAATGATATACCAAATTTTCCATTGAAATTTTGTATTTTATTCAAACGATTTCCTCTAGCATGTGTCACGTGAATCATAACGTAAAAAATACGTTTCTTTTATAAACCGACTGAAGTCAACTCGATAAATCATTTTGTTTTGAGCATAGTGCTTTGTCTGTTGAATTGCCGATTCCATTGCAAGAGTACGCTTGAGGCTTAATTGAATTTTCTTTCCCCTAATTTATGTTGGGTCGTCTGTTTGAGCTCACACTAAGACAATCCGAATCACTCCCTTGGGAAGGCGCGTGTTGTCGAGTTGTTCGGGAAGATTTTCCCTCTTTGAATGCTTTACAATCCATTTTAAGATTCAAGATCAAAAAATTTCGGTTGAAAAGCAATTCACCTTACAATAACCACTGAGTCGAAGTATAGGTACAAATGTATGAATAAAATTAAAAGGACCCCTCGATTAGGATAGTTAATTGATAGTTGGGGGCAAAATCAAGATTAGCTCTCATATACCTTTCAAGCATCGACTTGAATATAGCTAAACTGTTTGAGTTTACCAAATCCGCAGGTAGGGAATTCCACGTAAAACACACACGCACCGAATGAAAATATATGTGGCAGTTCCGTATGAAGTTTGGTATTTCTATGTTGCATCCATGAACACGGAAGTTCGAATGTGGAATAATTTATCTAGTGGGTGGGAAGCAGTAGTAAAGACTTTGAATGCAAAGATAAGACCGCCTAGCATTGTCCTTTCTGCATACAAAATAATTACTATTGTTTCCCACCCCCTGGAGTTATTATTCCACCTTCGATCTTCCAGCAACATCCGTGGTCATGGTTGCAAGTTGGAAATACCACATTCCAAACGGCATTGCCGCAGGTATTTTTATTCGGTGCGTGTGTGCTTTGTTTGTAATTCCCTACCTTCCGGTTTGGTAAGCTTAAACAGTTTATCTATTTTCAAAAGGAAACTTGACAATAATATGAGAGATAATCCGATTTTTGCCCCCAACTATTATTAAACTATCATCGTCCCATTGATTTTGATTTTATTTACACATATATCTACATTTGTACATATAGTTTCACTCTATGGTCATTTATGGTTTTCAACCATAAATCTTGAATCTTGAATCTTGAAGAGTCCTCAGATACAGTCCTCTGTGTCACTGGTCGTATGGCGTATTTTCAAAATCATTGACAAAATTAGAAGCTCTATGATATATGCGGCTTGGGAAGCATAGCTTAGAAATGTTTGCATATAAATCTTTATCGTGAGAGGAAAACAACTTGGAGGGGAAAGGTCCAAATATCCGCCGTAGCATACTTAGCAGTATTCGACATTTGATTTGTTTTCTTACATTTAAGTAAAATATGAATGGAAGGTTTATCCACTGTGAAATGTAACTCACTTGAAAGCTTTTGAAGAGGCAAGCGAAGAACATTCCTGGAATGAGGATTAAGTAAAAGATTGATCTGAGGCGTTCATGGTTAGTTTTGGGATGCCTTGAAACTGAAGACTAAATGTTACGTTTACTAAAGCGTGATCAGAATTTACGCTGGCATTCTAGTTAGACATGAAGCCTTTTACCATACCGGTAGGTTATCACAATGTGGTCGAGCTGCTACCAGGTACACTACGGCGGGGATAGCCATGTAGGTTGAGGACACTTGGGAGTTCCGAAATCTGTGGAGGACAGGAGGTGTGCTGATGGTCACAGAGAATCAACAACTCATCTCTATTGCTCGATCGATCGTGCAACCTCCAACTTTCCTCCAAAGTATCACACGTATGGACTGTATATCCCACGCGGACATTAAAATTCAAGCAAATTTCATTTTTCCGAATCTGCGTGCTCTCATCAGTAGTTTGTGATACAAGATTCACAACATCATAAATAGTCACTGATGTGCAATTGTGAAGTTCTCTTGTACTGCGAGGGTAACACCGTGCTAAATTCACTTGCCTTTGGTAGTGAGGTGCATGAGGAAACAAACTGGAGTCTCGCTAGTATCTTCCTTCAGTTTCTCGTATCTCTCGAGGCAGTATGAGAGTATTTTAGGCCACGCACATTCTATGACTTTGCGGCACTTTACCTGGCTGTTCAAGCTTGTGTCTTAAATGACCGATGCCTTTGCACGAGTACGCTTAAATGGATGTTCTTCCTCAGATTATTTTCTTTTTAAATTTCTTTTTTTTCTTCATTGGGTTGTATGATGAATGTGTACCGATTTTCAACTTGAATTTAATTGAGAAAACTTTCAATAAGGTAAGTGATGAGGGTCCATAGAATGAGTCTTTAGCGAAAGACACAAATGGGCGTTTTGGTAAAA
>JACCGJ010020615.1:0-10344 GCA_013407085.1 Atriophallophorus winterbourni
GTTGACCAACATATTACGTGGCGGCCTGGGCAGAAGAATCTTACCAGAGCTTTTTTCTTATGCAAAAATATTCTGCCTGGATCGGTGGCTGTGCAGCACTCAGCCTGGATCCAGGCGTGTGATACTTGGGCCGGGGCCTGAAAGTTCATAAGCCTAATCATCAATGCTGTCGCCACATCATTTAGAGTTCTTAACCTATTGTTAAGAGGAACTTTCAGGCCTAGGCCATTTTTTACGCAACACCACGGTGTCATGAATTTTTTTAGTACGATAAAGGAAGAGTCGTATACAGTGGAACTACACAAGTTGTTTATGGTAGTGATTAACACGTCTTGTACTTTTTTGCTTATCTAATCATGTGGTATTCCTGGTACAGGTTGCTTGTCGCTTTGTCTGACTCCATTTATGCACTTTATAATGATGTTGATGGGCTTGATGATGATACTGATAGTGATGTTGAAGGTAAATCTGATGTTGCTTTTAAAGATGATTAATAATAAGATGATGATGTGGCTTGATGATGATACTGATAGTATGGTATGTTATGAAAGCACAAGTCTGATCCAGGCCAAATGACGCACAGTCAGAAACTGCACGTGGGCTAAGATACTGTCACGTTGCCCATGTATAGATAGAGGGGGGGGGATAGAAATGGTAGTGAGGCTAAAGCGTGTTTCAGCATGCAGCTCACTCCCGGTGACCAATTAATTTAGCACGATGTTAGCCGCACAGCACAGAAATGCTGCATGATTGCACATCCGTGCACACTGGTAGTGATGATGATGAAGGTAATGCTGATGTTGTTTTTAATGATGATGAAGAAGAAGATCATGATGATAATGATAATGATGACGACGTCGATGATAGTAACTCTGATGACAGTTTTGGTGCTATTGAATATGAGTATGATGATGTTAACATTGATGAGGATGATCGTTGTGGGAGTGATGATTTAATGTTATAATTCGTCGCGTAGTATCCTCAGTAAACCTGAAATTATATTTTCGATTTTGACTGTCGCTTCGCATCTACGCTGCCATATTTAGCGATGATCGCCATAATTATAGATATTCATTCTGTTTCGTTTTCCACAAGACTTGTTTTCGAACCCTTCCATTTCACAGGGCGTGATGCACGTCTCCGGGCGACCTTGTGCGGCGTTTGACCCCGAAGGTTTGATTTTTGCAGCTGGAATCAACTCGGAAGCAGTGAAGCTGTATGACTTGCGCTCGTTCGATAAAGGACCCTTTGCGACCTTCAAAATCGGGCCTGCGGAGGCTGGTCCATGTGTTTGGACCGGGTTGCAGTTCTCTTCCGACGGAAAGACATTGCTGATAGCAACGAACTCTAATCACATCCGCTTGGTGGACGCTTTCAAGGGAACGCATCTTCATATGCTCATGGTTAGTACTCTATGGCATCTATCAAAAACTGCGTGAATACTTACAGAATCCACATAATTCTACTTTTCTTTTTTAATTTTTGTCAGTAGACAAAGGTTGCCTTTTTCGCTTGGTTACTCATGAAGCTCCTGTTTGGTTTGCTGCTTTCACTATCCTTGATCTCCACCTTTAGGTGACCAGCAACACGGATCGTCTAACGCTGGATGCATCGTTCACTCCAGACAGCCAGTTTGTCATGGTTGGTTCCCCTGATGGTCACGTGAACATCTGGTCTGTGGACACAGGCGTGCGAGTCGCAAGTTTACCCGGCTACGAGGCAGCGACGCAGCTACCGAATGCAGCCATCCATACGTTGGCCTTCAACCCGCGTTATGCCATGCTCGCCACGGGGTCCCACCAGACTTCGTTTTGGTTGCCGAGCGTCGACGAATGAGGACGTTCCCGATCCCACTCTCTTGTACATACATCTTGTTGTTTACCAATAAAGCGTTTCACATCATTCTACGCGTATTTCTTCTTCTTTGGGGGTCTAACCGTATTAGGAATTGGTCAATATTTGTGGTACCCTCACGTTCTGATCTGAACTGATTGAAGAGCGACATAGGATAATTTCGAATGGGCGAGTGGCATGCTACAAATTAGATGTCTGGTGGAACTTGTGCTTGTGTGCGACTATCTCCTCCATGGGGACTGAGTCGGCTTTAATGAAGATTCTCGGGAATTTAGGTACAAAGCGGCGTCCCCAGCACCACTCGGCGTTTGTTCGAGTCAGCTTCCCTAGCCTATGCGCGACCTGAAAGGAAGCAGGAAGTTGTAGAAAGATGTGGTGTGCACCAACTAACCGTTTACGAGACTTTGCTCCAGAATTTTCCTCAGGGTTTACTCCCGAATCCTTTCCCGCGATCGGGTATCCCGCAAGGTAGCGGAGGTTTAAAATCAAGGTTTTCCTTTCCTTAACCCAGGTTAACGAGCTCCATCTACCCGAAGCAAACTGGTTTTCATGATCCAGTCAATCGCCCTCGCCCCTTCTCCTGATGGTATAAGCCGTTCCGCCGGGCTCGGGGAGCCACTCGTGCAGGCCAGAAGCTGGACTTGGTTGTCAGGCTATTTGAGACGCGCACCATATGGGAGCATTTTATAAACTGGGAGCATATCCCCACGGCTATAACAACCTTTGGAATCACACACTGGTGGAACTGCTTTCAAGAAGTCAAATTTGTCATCTCAACGCAGAGAGGTTTTGCTCTTCATTCATAATACATTAGCGTTGCAAAACGTTAGTTTCGAAACAGTGATGTGTTTGATGGAATTACAAGCAAATGAGCTTCTTGTTAATGATCATGGGTTTAAACCCTATCTACACGATTATGGGTTCATGTGCTTGAACAGATTGGTCGTGCCAACCTTGACCAACAGTGTATGTATGGTATGAAATCACAAGCCTGATTCAGGCAAAGTGCCGCACAGTCAAAGACTGCACGTGTGCTAAGATACTGTCAAGTTGCCCAGACCTAGACAGATATGGGAAAGGAAAACAGCAATTGCAGTGAGACTCCAGCGTGTTTTCGCATGCAGCTCACTACCGCTGGCAAATTAATTTAGCACGGTGTTGGCTGCGCAGCGCAAAAATGCTGCATGATTGCACTTATGTGCAAATCCTGATCCAACCGTCCATTCCTGAGGTGTACAACAGCAAGAAACCGTCGTGTGGTATCTGTGCGGGAACAACATGCAAATAAACTTTTTCATTAATGGTTTCGCTTCTTTTCGTTGTCTAGCATTTTTCATTCTCTGGGCACGTCTTTTGACTCCACGCGCAATATTGAAATACTACTACTTATAAGTAACTTCTAAAGCGAAAAATCTCTCGATCTACGTCGATTAGAGAGAAGTCCTACCGTTTATCTTTTTTTGTAAGCTGGGGATTTTAGAATCTGGCTATAATCATATGCTTCTTTATCTGAAAATCAATAAATATTAGATGTTAGTTTTCACTACCGTGGAATTTCTGTAAACTATCGACAACGCAAGGCATTTCAGGCGGGGCAAATGTTGATTGGATTATAATAAAACCGCTGCTGGGAGCATTTGCCAATTCATAGTAGTTTTCATCATCAACTTTGTTAATGTGTTATACCGCTCATGGTTAAATGACATCTAGACACCAAGATCATTTTGTGTGCCATTACGGACGAGATCTTGCATAGCACGATTTATTCTTTATTCTCCATTTCTCATATCTGTCTAGTCCTGGGCAACCTGACAGTAATATCGCCCACCTGCAGTCTCAGACTGTGCGACACTTTTCCTGGATGAAGCTTGTGCTTTCATGCCATACCATATCACGCTCTTCCATTGGGATACTAATTCGTATGATACATCTAAATGTTTTGGAAACCTAAACATGCTTGCTCAGATATTGAATGTGGATATTTTGGAGAACTGTAATGTTTTCTGAGAGGTTGTGCACGTATCTCCCGTTTATTGTTTGACAGATTTTGTTTGCGTGAAACTCCAGCATCATAATCCTGAGACATGTATCTTAGTAAGAATACTTCGAGAGACACAAATCTAGAGTTATTATTAATATAGGAACTTATCAACTTATGACCTAGTCAAATGCACACAGTCATTGATATAATCCAGTTTACAGGAGTGTTCGTAGACCTTCCACTGAGTCTTTGATAATTAGTGCAAACATTGTAACGGAATACATGAAATCAGTAAAGATGTTAAGGGAAAAGTGGATGCACACAAGGTACTCATGATTGTTGTTGGCCTCCTTCGGTTGATGTCGACCATGGATGTACATCACAATCGAATGAATGTTTATGTTTTACGGCTTTTTGAATGACTAAACATTCCTATTCGGGAGGAACAAACTCTACTGCAGCGCTGGCAACGATAGTCAGAACTCGTTTGTAGGAACATTGCAGAAACATTGGTATAATATTCCATGCGATGACAACACAAGTGTCGGGTTCCGAAACGAAACTTCTTTGCGTGTCGTGATTATGTTATCGAGAAATTTGTGATATGTTAGCTTTGTAAGCTTGCAATCGTCGTTGTGCTGGCTATCAAAGGATTGTTTCACTTGAGTAAAGTTCTCGCTAGGACAGGCAACGCTGATGGCATCGCCGTAGTAATTGAGTGTCATTTGGTCGAAATTCCATTGTGTTTTGTTAACTAGGTTGCGCCTATCTCCACAGGTGGATGACCAGTGTTAATACTCTAAATACTTGCATGTTCTCAACTTATTTAGGGTGTAGGGGTTTTAGCTTCAAAGTTTGCTGAATACAACACAAACACTACGGTATGTGACTGTCCAAAATAATTCTTGGAGGATGTTTCATTCTAATCCATCTTCGCAAGCCTATATCTATGCTCCAACCCTTCTCGCAAGCCTTCCGAACCCTGATTTATTGTGAGTTCTTATTGTTTAGTTTGAAGGTTGTGTTTTGTATATTATTCGAAAGCTCGTAATTAGCACTTATCGCTGATACACTCAGCACCTAGACGATGAGGAATCGTCTGCAGATGAGTAATGTCGACGAACTTACAACCAAGCCATCTCCAAATCTATTTAATCCAAGCGATCCGTGTCCATCTATGAACAATTTCAAAGACAAGCACGCAAAACGATATGAGTGACAAGTTATCAGACTATAAAACAAGACCGCAAATATCTTCACATATAAAACAATTTCAAACGAAGCAACCTAACTTGGCTAAGTCTCAAATGGTAGCGGTTAACACAGACCCCTTTGGGAGATCATTTAAGTGCAGACGCAAGGTTCGATCCGTTAGTAATCTTATCATTAGAGTGCTTAAATCTAAATTGTATTCCGCATAATGGCTCATTTACATATTTTGGAAAATCAATTTAATTCAGTGCATAGGCTTTACTTTTACGCATACAATCTCACGTGTTACATAGACTAGCCGAATGCAAATAACTGAAGGTTGTCTTTAATCAAACACGATCAGCAATTGATATTGTGCACACATATTTCCAGCACTTGAGGCAACGCACAGAATATTTTTTATCAAAATTTATTCATGTGACTGCTTTCTCTGCTCATGGAAAGAAATATCTTGAGAGTAGATGTGAAGTCTTATCTCTTCACATGATCCTGGAATGCCACTACCAAAACATGAAAACATTCCATGATTTAGCTACCATTTTTACACAATCTGTGTGACAAATTGTGGGTAACCTGCACTAGGATGATTTTTATTGGATGACTTACATTAAGCTCGAAATAAATTCGCAAATGAGATCGGTGAGATACAGTTGGAAAGATGAGAAAGACAATCACGTTTTGTGCACCCGTGGTGATGGGACTGCAGCTTGCTCTTAATCGAATTCTGAAGGAAAATGTAAGTTTGTAAAAAAACACCATTGGCATTAATTACATTTTATTCCAGATAATATATCATCCAAAAGTTCCTTCGAACGATCTGGCGAAAGAATGTGTGAGATATTGGCTAAACTCGAAAACGTTTCGGCATTTACAAGGACGATGTTTCTGTCAACTTCGACAGGAGGACATACCCGTAGTGATGGAACTTATACAATGTGGTCTGCATCGATTCGGCTATTGGCCCGGAGATAGGTGGAATCATGTATTGTATTATGATATCTACAGTGCTTATTGTCACAAGAAACACAGTTTCGGGTATCATTGTGTTTATTCTTTTGATAAATAAATTTGATTGACCGCAGTTGCGTCATTTAAAAAGAAACTATATTTGGCATATGGTTGTGACTACTTTTCAGCTCCGAGTTCTTTAAACTATTTACAAAGTTGATTGGAAGCACGGAGCTTGAGTTTCGCTCTCACTTAGTCTCATCAGCAGTATGAGTATCAGAAAACCAATAGTCAACCTTTTGCCTAAAGAATTGCTCAATATGAACGAAGCAGTAGTAGAACGAAGCAGTAGTAAATAATTTTCTGAATGATTGAGTCTCTGCAAAGTCAAAATTGGCATGTGATTTCGCTGTACGACTAGCTTGTTACAACGCACTCGTCCTAACGGCGTCGATAACAACCGAACTCGGCCGTGTTTACTTGCGTTAGATTGATGTCAATACACAAATTGACCTATGACTCTGTTCATGTTCGCATGGGTTACACAATAGAGGCTCACTATGAGTTATTTGGGGGTTGTGATCATACTATACGAATATGACGAGTTCAAACAGCACGAAATCGTTCGTGGCGTGTGTGAATGAGATTCATGCTAATGTAATTTATGAATATTTCAAAATGCTTTGTACTTATGAGTAGTCTGTAGTTTATATTGGGAAATGAATCATGAGACTGCGTGTAATTCAAATTGATTTAAAGTTTTAATGGTCCAAAATTGACTTTTTCACAGTAATTACAGATTAAAAACATAGAGAATGCATAAAAAAGCAAATGTTTTATCAATAATGAAAGTCAACACGTGTCTTCAGGTGCGAGGTTGCATTTGGTCAACAGAAACGTGTCAAGTTCATCCTTGAACATGTTCAAGCTTGATACGCAAATGATATGTGTGGGCAAAGAGTTCCATATAAAGCAAAGAAAAACTTCCGACAATTTTATCTGATGTGTGGATTGAACAACTTGTAGCACTGCGATCTGCTAGCACGTGCTTCTTGCCGATGAAACAGGTGTTCAAGTGTGTACGTATACAGCATATAGAAGGTAACATATATGCTAGAGAAATATATCCTTTTTATCCAGATTTACCGTTTGTATAGGAAACAATTAAAACGTGTTATGTTTTGAATATACGGAATCAAATGCGAGGACTGTTCTGTTCATTGCATAAGCCTTGACTTAAATCGCATTTAAAAAGATTTACTATCATCCACTTAACAAAACTTCTTTTGTGTGAAGAGTTTCAAAAGGTTGTTGATGTACAGCAAATTAAAAGCTCTGTCAGGCACTGAGCCCTGTAGGACAACACTATTAATTGAAGTTTACGTATACAATGCTCGAGTAGAATGCTCGTATATTTGTCTGACCATTCGACAGTCAGAATAAAATATAAAACACTTCACGAATTTGCGTGGCCTTCTTGCGCATGGTTCAGGCGTATTCTATCAGCATCGTTTCAGTTTTACTATACGTATCGTCTGAGCAGATGTTTATCTAGCTTTTCCAAAAGATCGCGGATGGTTGATCCGTTTAATATTCAATAAAATCATCCCCCATTGAAATTAGATAATCGATAATATTTCCACCTTGGTCTATGCACGTAATGAAAACTTCCTCTCCAGATAAAGCGAAATTTTTATTGGTTAAAGCGAAATGAAAAAAATACGCGATTTCATTTTTCCGTCATCTTCATTCGTTGTTATGCAATGAACAGATAACACGAAGAGTTGTTAGAGCACTCGAGTTCAGTTGAGCTGGAAATCGAGCAAGTTGTGAAAAGTAATCAAACTCATACCTCGCGACGTCCGTAGCCTGGCACACAGCATTGCGCGGAAATGTTCCACCTGGGGGACATATTTTCAATAATTTCTCAAGAGAAAACTTACATTTGATTCATCGAAATTTGACATGTCTATCGAATCCTGATTGGCTGTAAAAACGAAAGCGAAATTTTCTGAGACCCAGTTAATTTTCGTAAACGTCAACATTCGATGTTGAACTTGATTGACTTGAATGAAACACTTTGATGTTAAACGTTTGCAAACAACCACAGTTTATTTATTAATTTCCATGTTTGCCTGCACTGTGATCCCATACACCCATTAACGGGATCGAGTTTGGATTCATTAGTCATGGACAGTATGATCAGGATCCTCAACTCTCAAATTGGTAGAGAAATGACCAAAAGTTTCGAATCGTATATATTTGCGTTGAAAAATAAGAATGAATTACGATATATAAACACTCAAATTATCTTCCGGGTTTATTTATGTTGATTAATAACTGCTGGACAACTCACGGTTAGCTGGTTTTCCCAAAGCAACAGACAACGCGATCAGGCTCAGAACTACAAATCGTTTCGACAACATTTTATAAATTTCTCCAGATTTGTCTGCCATTTGTACATTTCCATTTACTGTATTTCGAGGAAACTATTGGCCAGAAATCGGAGAGCCAATGACATTTTAGTAACTGGAATGTTTAGATCATTTCAGTCAATCGCGTTTAGCTAGAAATTGAATTTTGATGTTGCCTCTATGCTCTGTTTGTCTGAGACATCACACCATTGGCAGGTACTGTTTACTTGCGATCATGAAGTGGATTGCGACCAAATCCAACACCTGGATGTTTAAAACTGGATGAAGAATGAATTGTGCACTTTACCATTCAGAACGTATAATTGAATACCATTATTCGCGTGTGATATGAGACTTTCTGTATGCATCGTCAAAGGTATTACGGTTGGATAGACCCTAAGCCTCACGTGTCACGTGATCTCTCATTCCGGTGTGCTAACTGTGCATTGCACAACAGCAAACGAAGACGGCCGATGTATTGAATCGCGTATTATTTTAATTACTCTCCTTCCAATAAAATATTCGCTTGATCTGCAGAGAAATTCTTCATTACGTGCATAGTCCTATTTAGAAATATTATCGCTTCTCTACTGTCACTCGGGGCTGATTTAATTGAATTTCAAACGGATCAACCATCCGCAATCTTTTGGAAAGGATAGATGAACCTCCGTTCAGACGATACATATAGTAAAATTGAAACGATGCAAATAGCATAGGCATGAATCCTGCGCAAGAATGCCACGCAAATTCTTGAAGAGTTTCATATTTTGTTCCGACCGTCGAATAATCAGACAAATAGACGAACATTCTACTTGAGCATTGTATACGTAAATCGCGATCAATAGAGTTATCCCACACGTTTCAGTGGTTGATTTATATCAACAACCTTAAGAAACTCGTCAATCACAACAAGTTTAGTTTTGCGAATGATTTCAAATTTCGAATTAAGTCAAGCTTGATGTAATGAACAGAACGGTCCCTGCATTTGATTTATTTTATAGTGCTAATTAGACTTTATAGAGGCATCCTATGCAAGCGTGATATCTAGATTGTCTTCCATATAATTTACGTTACACGTATTGAGGTCTGGTTCAATATTCTACTCATCGATTCGCTTGTACCTTTGAAATACGTTATACGTGATCTATCTAGCTAATTTATTAACTGAGTTTTTGAAAGGGTAATTTACCCTCATCAATTGGCATTTCACAAATCTTCTTAGATAATCGTGGTATATGAGCCATTGGCTCATTTCACAGTGCGCCTGCTTACGTGTATTCAATTGGCCGCACCAGTGTTCTATCTTATGGAAAACAAAACAAACCCTGGACGTGAATTATTGTCTTGAATAAGCGAACGTGTATCGTGGTTCAGCATCAGTATCGATAAGTTTCCGAAATACACCAGTTTTTTATTTTCCCAACCCTTATGTCCAGATAATTGTTTATTAATTACGGAATAGTTCATGCTTAGGGAAATCGATTATCTGCTGATATTTTTATGAAGGACTAGCTTGTTGCGAGATGCTCGTCGTATCTACGCTGATGTCAACCGAATTGAGCCGATTTCACTTGTGCAAGATTGCTCTGCATACTACCGATCCTTGTGGTGTTTTCATGGCGTTACACACCCGAGGCTTACTATCGGCTGTTTAGCGGCGAGGTTATAAGGAAATTTACTGAGTACACTGCCAATTACTCACATAGAATTTTTATGTGCACCTCGAACGGTTTGCCAGAAATCACATTGTGATTCTGTATTTGAACATAGTGGTTCTTTGTAGGATCCATATTTTACAGTAGAAAATAGTGAATAGCTCGCGCTGCTTGTTAATAGTTTCCTTTTCATAATTTCCATAACTCCATTGACAGAGAAGTTGCTGATTTATTTAAGATCAACCTGCCACAGATCAGTATAAAAACGTTCGTGGTGGTA
>JACCGJ010020617.1:0-12044 GCA_013407085.1 Atriophallophorus winterbourni
TACTGTGCGGACGTATTTTTCGTCGCTCTGACAATTTTGATCATATCTTCGTTGCATTTGCACGGATTTATACCATTTAAAGAATTCCGAGTATCACTCAACGATATCTATCGGATTTCATACTTTTCGATCGTGCAAGTCAACTTATAGCAAAGTTACCAGTTTGACAGGAAAAGAACATTTTGTTCACGCGCACGAAGTTTTCCCCAGCACCAGCTATCCTACGGATTTTGCAATCACTGCAAAGACCACATTGAACTACAAGTTTCGATACCTTATTTCGTGTTCTATCTTCCGTGGTTCACGAATTATCGCGGATTAACTGTTCAATGCCGAAATCTCGCCAACGAACACTGTCAAATCACTCAACGGACAAAACACCCGTTATCAATCAACCGACAAGCCCTATGCAACCCACAAACATGTGCGAGCGTGTAACGAGATCCACTGCCCGGACCGCGAAAAATATCGATCCAGCTGTGACCGTGGGAAGTATTCAGGCGACGGCGACACTGAATCGTGGTGACCTCTGCATCACGTGTTTAAATCCGGTAAGCGTTGATACTGTTTCAGTTAAATGTGCTTTCTGCGGGTTTCACCAACACGTATCATGTGACGAGACTTTAACTGATGAGTGTGTAAGGCTACTGAACGATAATGACTATCCATCTGTTTGTTATTTCTGTCATGCCTGTAGAAATTCAAATATAAATGGTCATCGCAAGATTATACATTCATCTGTTGGAAAAGTGTCTAATACAATAGAGAGTAGACTGTCGCAACTGGAAGAGGAGCTTGCACGAGTGAAAAATGCTGTAGAGCCATTAATCAAGCCTAAACCATGTAAACTGAACAAACGAATACGCTCAACTTTACCACCACCAAACCAATCTATGGAAAAGGTTGAATTCTTGCAGCACAGCACCCAGCAGAGTGTTAAAAGCGTCTTAAAGCCGAAAACGTTCACATCGAAGGCCCCATTAGCGAAAGTTGCCTCGAAAGGAATTTATCTTAGTGTTATCTGCACCAACGTGCCAAAGTCGACTGAGACATTATTTTCGAATAGACATCAGAATGATTTGGCTGAATGGTTGAAACTGTGCACTCGCATGAATCTCAAAGCGATCCACCCGGTTTCGTTGATTCGCTTGAGTCGTCCTCCCAAAGCGCTACACCAAGATAAGCCGCGGTTGCTCAAGGTAGTAGTGCAAAATGAGAAGGATTTAGATGATGTAATTCTGTCGACATACTTGCCACGGGACGGCATGTAAAATACATCTCGTGTATTTGTTGATGTGCCCAGGTCGGAGAGGGAAAAATCGCCACCGGAAGGTAACCAAAATAAAACAAACGATCGCAACAAGCGCACCCTTATTCTTTTAAATGTCCCAGAAAATGCCACCGGTTCAGAAACAAAGTGTGAATAAAACCACGACCTACAACAGTGGAGATTTATTAGTAATGCTATCCAAACCACCAATGTAACGGTTATCGATACGTTCCGAATTCCGAAGTCATCGAATTACGAAGGTAATGGTCAACGACCCCTTAAACTGGCCCTTTTGACCACCACTATGGTGAACACCGTGCTTAACAACTGGAAACATTATCGATACAAAGTTCCACGAGAGATCAAAATTATCAGTAAACACCTGAAACCTGGCTCTATCGTGGAAGTTGCCGGACCCGTTGTTACTGAGCACAATGATGCCGGGAATCCTGCTCCAAAAAACGGATGTCGACCGACCCTATCGAAGTCAGTGATGCAATATACCCATTAACACGAGGCCCACCATATTTGACACGTACTCAACTTACCTGCTCAAATACTCATCATCCAACACTTTTATCAAGATCTACCATCAAATGTTTTTACACCAACGCACAATGCTTGATAAATAAGATACCCGAACTAATCGAGCTTTGTCAAAAACATTCACCACTCCGGATAGTCGTAACGGAAACTTGGTTCAATCAGCAATTAGTTAAGGAGGAAATTTCCATTCCAAACATATTTCTTTTTCATCTTACTCGAATGGATCGTGGAGGAGGAGGTGTTGCTATTTACTATGATCAACACCTCACGTTCAGAGAAATCACGGATAATGATTTAATACTGGAAAATACACTTTGGTGTTCACTTGAATTAACAACAGGTGAAAGCCGTGTTGTTGGTCCTTGGTCCTTGCGGAACAGCTTATCATTCAACATCCAAAAATGTAAAATGTTGAACGTCGGTAAATCATTCGAATTCACATACTCTCTGGGATCTCAGCAACTTTCATGGGTTACTGAAGAGAAAGACATGGGTGTGTGGATTAGCAGTAACCTGAAGTCTTCGCGGCACTGTTCTGTTGTATACCAAAAGTCCTGCCAAATCTAAGCATTTCTCAGAAGGATCTTTAGTCGTTTCTCAAAGCAGATACTCCCACGTATAATTAACACCTATATCAGACCAACAATGGAGTATGCTGTTCAAGCATGTTCCCCATGGTTACAAAATGACATGACCTTGCTTCAACGGGTATGCCACTGCGCTACAAAACTGGTGACCGGTCTATACAACAGGCCATACGAGCAGCGGATTGCAACGCTAAACCTCTTTGACTTTCGTACCGTCGTCTCAGGGGTGACTTGATCCTGCTTTTCAACATTCTGCATACAGTGGATCACCCAGTTGAACACCTGTTTCTTCGGCGAGAAGCACGTGGTAGCATATTGCATGGCTACAAGTTAATTATTTAACACTCCAGATCAAATTGTCGAAGGTTTTTCTTTGCTGTCAGAGTCTGTTTCCTATGGAACTCCCTGCCCCCACATATCATTTGCGCAACAAGCCTGAACATGTTCAAGGCTGAACTTGACAAGTATATGTTGACCAAACCCAATCTTGCACCTGAATATACGTGCTGACTTTCCATATGTATAAAACATTTGTGTTGTTTTTATGAATTCCCTATATTTTTAATCTGTGGTTACTGTAACGTATTTGCTTTTTGGACCATTAAAACTTTGAATTACTTCGAATTACGAGACAATGCATCTTCGTCATCGCCCGATCGTTTATTTCCCTCGGCGGATATGTCTGCAAATTCTGCATTGTACAGGCGGTTGACACATTCATCAATGGACCCTTGCTCCAGAGAAGAATTTAAACACAAAATACCATTCGAAGTTTGGCATGCCGGTCCTTGCAGAATCCACCACAACAGCGTTTTCGTTGCAAATGGACTGCGTTTGACTCCTAATCACTGTTCGAACGCCCAATGTGCTTCCGGAACATCACAACCTTTTAGCACAGTCACAGGCTGATCACTAACATCGAAGAAGTCAACGTCTTTCAAATATGCAGGCCGTTCATTCAAGACTATTGTTGAACATTGTGATACACGCGGGAAATTTTCCACTGTGTAAGCCTCTGAGACGTGGATTACTTGACTGCCTTCAAGCGAGTGAATTTTGAAGTTTAAACGGGAACAAGTAAGTTTACACTGATGACCCAAAGTAGTCAATAAAACTTGCGCTGGACTTTTAGGCATCCTTGACTGTTCAAGGAAGTCTTAAGAATCAAAGTGGTATCAGAACCATTATCCAAGAAGGCAACAGCATTTATAAGCCCATTTGGAGTCTCGATCTTGATGGGTATAGAACCTAAGAACACTTTGGCACTGAATGCCGCATGGCTGCAATGACAAATGATGGTTTTTCTGCAGCCTGATCGTAATGTAAAAGCGTGTGGTGTCCTTTACCGCAATTTTCGACAGTGCACGACGGCTTGTAGCTACATGACACAGCGCCATGTGACAGTCGCAGACTAACAAAACAAACAGAATTGCGCCTAGCGATTTCCCAGTGCGACTAGACATGTGATTCAATAAATTTCGGACAATATTTCAATTCGTGGGATGCCTTGCAGATGCAAAATACCGAGCTAGGCTTTACATCACTAGTGGTAAGAAAAACATTTCGTTAATCAGTGGGTTGGAAACCAGTCCTTCCATGCACGAGTTGATCGATTATATGTGTTTGAGCCAGTTTTTTCAAGCAGCCGCCCAAACCAGCTCCTTGCGATACGTGCACACCGTGAAAAAAATTGTGTCAGGTGCTCAAAGGTGATTCCGTAATCATCCATGCTGAATTAATCCGCCGCATCAGCCCACTGATGCTGTAAGGCGACAGATAAGCACTTAACAACGCCTTCAAATGTGGTTACAGAATTTAGATCTGCTTCACAACACATTTGCTTTAGTGCAATTTGGCATTTTTCCATCATCAAGTTGAGGTTTGACAGACTATCGGAAGTGTTTCTTATTTGTGTTGCTTCACTCAACATCTCGTTCAATAACGACCGTGCAACAACATGAGGCAGACCAAACATTTCCTTTAGAATGTGCGTGCTCTTTTATAGCCTTCTTTCTTGAGTGTAATTCAGAGATGTATTATTACGATTCCACAACTTTCGACGTCGGTGGATTATGTATGTATATATGTATGCATGCATGAGTTTAGACTCCAAATTAAAGGAAAATTTCTCATCACACTTGATAGACAAAATCTTTCTTCTTCTTCTTGATAGACGACTGGGGGTCAAGCACTTGTAAGCCGCAAAATCTTTGTGAAACCAATTTAAAAAATAATGAAGTAGAAGCAAATAAAGAAATGAATGTATTTAAAATATAAGCTGGCTACTGTAGCAATCTGTAATTTCACTTTCTTCCCAATTGTATTTTCGTTTCCCTCGATGCTTGCTGTAATCAACACTTTGTACATACTTATCTTTGTATCATTTTCATCCAGTAACTTAGAATTTATCGTTTTGTTCCGATAATCGATATTGCCATATCGATCTATTGATTTCTTCTGGTCCTATTTACTCACAGACTATCGATCTTCTGTTTCGTTAAATGAGTTGTCGTTACTCACCCTTTGTATAGCATTCTGTAAATAATCATTAATTAACAATACACTTTTCTCCGTGCGCGTTCGTCTTCTGCTTTGTTCTGTAACATTTTCCTGTTATATTTTTTTGCACTTATTCCACTACAAAATTGTTGAGCCCGAGCACTACATAACTGGTGAACCCGTATTCCATTTTTCGCTCAGAACTCCCGTTATTTTCTCAATTTTGCTATAATGTCGTCTGAACCTAGCGAATCGCAAATGAACGTTATCAGCTGTAACACGCCAGCTTTTGACCCTGCAAACCCGCACGTGTGGTTCATCCAAATAGAAGGTATGTTTCGTTTCAGACGGATCACGAAACAAGGGGTCATGTTTTCTTTCGTACAATCACAATTGCCGTCCTACATCGCGAAAGAAGTATTAGACGTTCTTGACCCATGCCCTCTATTTCGCCTTACGACACACTGAAGGCTGCTGTGCTCAAGCGTACTATGGCCTCTGACGGAGCCAGGCTAAAACAACTGCTGGCTGGTGTAGAACTAGGCGACAGAACCCCTTCACAGCTGTTACGCCACATGCGTTCCCTGGTGGGCAACACAAAGTTAGATGATTCCGTATTACAACAACTTTGGCTGAACTGCTTGCCACACAGCACCACCGCCATCCTTGCCGTGTCGGTCGATAAGGTCTGCCTCGATACATTGGCCGAACTAGCAGATAAAATTCACGAACGCATTGACAGAACCAGCGTCAATGAAGTTTCAGAAGGTGGTAACCTCTCAAAACTTGAAGCGACCGTGGCCATGGTAACTAAGGAGCTTGCATCCTTACAGCTTATCATTTCCAACATGGAACGACGCAAAACGTCTAGAGCTAGACCCCGGAGTTCATCTGGAAATAGAAGCCACTCTCGCCCACGCGGTACCAACTGGTTCTGTTATTATCACCGTCGTTTCGGAAACGCCGCGCGCAATTGTCGCCCCGGGTGTAAACACCCTAACGCTGACAGCCACCGTGTTGAAAAATCACGTAGCCAGTCAGTTATGGCGACGACCGTTCCTGGCAAACCCATTAGTCGCCACATATACGTCTACGACGCATCTTCTAAGCTCAAATTTCTCGTAGACACCGGTGCTGAGGTAAGCGTTATACCGCGCAGTTACGAAAAACGCTACCTCCGTCCTTCAGGCATCACATTGCAGGCGGCTAACAATTCGAAGATCTCGACTTACGGTGAAAAATTTTTAAAACTCGATCTCGGACTTACACGTGAATTCCCTTTCGTCTTCTCGATAGCCGATGTTCAGAAGCCTATCATCGGTATCGACTTTCTGACGAAATACGGTCTCGTAGTCGATCTCCAGCACCGACGGCTACACGACAATACCACGTCACTAAACGTGTCCGGTAAACTATGTTCAATCACCTCACCTGGTCTTCGAATTTTCGTCCCGAACAATGCCACTTACAGCGATTTCCCGACCCTAACACGCCCAGCACAATACACGGAGCAACCCACCCACGATGTTCATCATCACATCGTCACTAAAGGGCCTCGAAATGTTGCCAAAGCTCGCAGGCTACCGCCTAAAAAGCTGAAAGCAAAAAAACGCGAATTTGGCTCCACACTGAGACAGACTGGCAAAAGGGTACTTGACAATCGCACTACCGGCGAAGCTGAACCAGCACCTTACCGCTCAAGACCAAAGCAACACTTTCAGCTACGCAACGGTAATAAAGACAAAGCTAGCATCGATCGCTTCAAACCCGCTTACGTTGAACGAAAGTCATCACAAGAAGCTACCACTTCGACCCCACCCACACAGCCTATGACGACCAGTGATGTTACATCCAATCGACCCTCACCCATCCTGTCTACTCCTTCATCCGTCAAACACGTACCGGCCGCAGAGTGAGGTTCTCCGCAAGACTGGTTGAATACATGCCCTAAACGGTGTATCGAGCGTTCATCCGTCGACTCACGCTCTAGGGGGGGTGTTCTGTAGCAACCTGTAATTTCACTTTCTTCCCTATTGTATTTTCGTTTCCCTCGATGCTTGCTGTAATCAACAGTTTGTACATACTTATCTTTGTATCATTTTCATCCATAACTTAGAAGTTATCGTTTTGTTCCGATAATCGATATTGCCATATCGATCTATCGATTTCTTCTGGTCCTATTCACTCACAGACTATCGATCTTCTGTTTCGTTAAATGAGTTGTCGTTACTCGCCCTTTGTATAGCATTCTGTAAATAATCATTAATTAACAATACTCTTTCCTCCGCGCGCGTTCGTCTTCTGCTTTGTTCGCTGGTGCTGTATTGCTGCGTGTTTGTGAATCACGACGGTTAACGGCAAAATTGACGTGTCGCCACATTTTTCAGCTTCGCTAATTACCATTGCCAATCAACGCGACACACCGGAGTTCGGAACTGGAATATTTTTGTGTGTGGATATTTGCACTGGACATTGAATTTTCACTTTTCGTGAGTTCGTTCCTTTGTCCATTTTTGCTATAACATTTTCCTGTTATATTCTTGCAAATATCCCCCACACTATAGTGCTCGAGCAACGGGTCAGCAGAAAACTTTGAAAATGCAGTGCATAAGTAATTCAATTTTATTGGAAATCCGAATTAATTTAGGCAGAACTTAGAACACGTCGGAAAACCTAGCATTTAGAAACTGCGAGACTAATTTCAATGAAGCAGTAAAAGTATGTTTTGTGAATAAATTGACAATCAAGTTATAGCTATTTCAGAGGAAATGTGCACGTTCTAGTTGACTGTGAATGATAAAATCTAGCACTTTGTCTAATGTAACAATGTACGCAATAGGTAGATAACTGTATAATTTGCATACTATGTTCTCGATTAATCTTCAGATTGATCAGATATCAATGTATGTATCGACTGTCCAGTAAGTCTAAAAATCAATTCAAAATAATTTCGTATATGAGAAGTTTGCCATTAGTTCGGTTCAGTTCAGTTGCACAGGACAGTAAGTGGCTAACGAGCCAATCTAGCGTTCAGAATTTCTTTCGGTAAAAAGCTGCATAGAAGCAACCACCACTGCCAAAGCGTTTTTCCTAATTGTTATTTGGATATCGTCAACGATCGTGACGCCAAGGAATTATCCGTGTTGTGTTTAGGAAGCACCTCGTTATGAAAGATTCTGGAAAATTAAAAATAAATTTCTATTCACCAGTGCGATGAGAGGTCAGCTGAAGACTAATCTTGTTGAAATCTACAAATATTTCAATTTTTATGCTTTGTTATTATATTTACAATATATTTTTCTGAGTGACCGAAAGCTATCCAGGCAATGATATTTTGAAACATTATTTGTTTGAAATCATTGATCTCGGCGCGTATCTGGTAAGTCCATGTTGCCACTTCGTCTCGTACCTTGGCATTCGACTTCAGAGTTTCGTTTGATAGCTGAAGCAATAATATCAAAAGACCTAGATCTGTTAAAAAATGCTGTTTCAATCCTTCATATCTGGATTCATCGGACGCCTAGTGCCAAGATTTCTCGTTCTATTTCTTGCACATACAACTTGCTGGTTGCCTATTTTGAGGCATCTGATCAAAGCTTGTCGCTTGCATTAATGCGATTTGTTTCACTTCTTTCTAGTGAAACTCAGGACCGTGAAAAACCATATTCAGCACAAGCACTTTTGACATTAGCCCGTAAGGTTGGTATTCCGAGCTGGCTAACTGATTTACGAAACGATATTGCTCATGGATCTCTTCCCTCTCCCGTACTGCTAGAACGAGGTTTCCATTGGTCATTGGACTTTTTACGCGACTTTTGGGTTTCAAATATAGAGCACATGGATAATGCACTCACTGATCTTCGTACTCGTACGCGTAACGCTCTGCTTGAAATAGACCTCATATTGGATAATATGTGTGACTACAAACGACCAATTGAACTTTCGGAAAATTCTTATTCGTTGCTTGTAAATCCGAAGGTTGCTGTAATCGTTCTTAGGCATTTGTGCCGAGCTATTCTGCGTAATTCTGAGAAACATGGTGAATGTGGCCCAGCGGTTTCATCCTTTTGCCGCTCGCTGGATGGAATACTCTTCGCGTTAAAACAGAAAAATCTCCTACACACTTTTATTCTCGAATTTTTTCTGTCCGTCAGCCATATTACTAATGCAAATGATCCCTCTATGATTTGGTGTTCATTTTGGCTTTTGTCTTTAAATGACGTCTTTTCTTCGAGATCAACAAATCTCACTAAGATCGACGAATCGTGTGCTAAATGCTTTGATTGGCGAAGAGTATTCGAACATCTGTTGGAAATTCAGTCTCCAAATACTGCGGCATTGTGTACTAAGTTGCTATCTTGTCACTTCACTGAGCTTAGTGACTGTCAACGTGAAAGAATCCAAAAGCTGGTCAGCATTGCGGTTCCATCGCGTAAATTTAATCAGTACATATCAGCTGATCACATCGTTCCCTGGGCGAACATACCACTTGGAGCTCATTTGAGTTAATTTGTGTTGTAATCCTTTATTTTTACATTCCAGATAGTAATGCCAGAGCAAGTAAGAGATATCAGAGATTTCCTCTGCAAAACCCGAAGAGCCGATGCGAAATGTAAGATAATCTCGGATGCTCACATTTTTAGCCGTGAAAATAAAGGAAAACAAGGACAATGTGAAGTTTAAAATTCGTTGTAGCAAACGTTTGTATACTTTGGTCGTAACTGAAAAAGAAAAGGTTGCAAAAATTAAAAGTTCTCTTCCACCAAGTAAATCGTTTTTTAACGTATTCACTTTCAGATTTGGCTGTAAAAGAAATCAAATAAAAATTGTTGGATTTTGCGGTTTCAGTTTTGTTACTTCGGGATTGACATTTGATATTATGTTAGTTATAATTTGCGATTATATTTCAGGAAGGTACAGTTTTTGATCAATAAGGTACGTTTAAACTTGGTGTTGCATAATAGTTTATTTGATAACCAGGATTTTTTTTCATAAGTTCAACGATATACATTCTTCTGCTTTACGTCGTAACAATGACATGTTGCCTGCCATTGTCGAGATCAAGTGACTCTTCTCTAGGTCAAGGGGAAAGTCCCATTTATACGCCCATCTCGCCACAGCTTGTGCGTCATTTATCCGACTTACCGATAATTTTTACGTAATCAGCAAACATTACAGGATGAAAGCAGTTGATTAGGTAGATCGTCAATGAACAGCAGCGGCCCCAAGACAGCCCTGGGGAACCCTACTTGTTATATGCGCACATGCAAAGTATGTATCATCTACCCTGACAGTAAAGGAACGGTCACTGAGGAATGTGAGAATCCAACCCAGTAGGTCTCCTGATACTCATGGCAGTACCGATGGCAAATTACTTAAGCTGCCCAGCACGGAAGTGCTAAGTTTGCACATGTGAGACTGATGCGATAACTGAACCTTACCATGTAATGTTTTGTTGTTTCTTAAATTATTGAAGCATTTTCGTCTCTGTCCATTCATGGATCACATTTTCTGATTTTCTAATTACAGTGGATAGCTTTTGGTAAGTTTTGTTCCAAATGATGATACCTTGACACCTCTTATGAGTTGTTGATTTGCTCATTACCTGATTATGTTCCACTGGTTAGCAATTTTTTTCTTTTTCAGGTTGTATATAAAATTCTAATCAAATAACGAAGGTGTCATGTAAATCATTTTTCATGCTTTCTTAAATAAATCTTTTCAATATTGGATTTTTCTATGTAAACGATCGGTCCATTGTATTCCAAATAATTAGATATACAGTAAAGCTACTAATTGTTCTTCAGGCTGTTATTAGGCATCTGTATGTCAGTATGAAATCACGGCCTGGTCTAGGCAAAGTGCCGCACGGTCAAGAACTGCACGTGGGTTAAGATACTGTCAGGTTGCCCAGTCCGAGGCAGATGTGGAAAAGGTAAATAGGAGTGAGACTCAAGCGTGTACTCGCACGCAGTTTATTACCGATGGCAAATTAATTTAGCTGCCTGCACGATTGCACATCTGTAAGACTAAGGCGATTACAACATTACCATAGTATAAATTTCGGCATGTAATGTTTTGCTGTTTCTTGCTTGAATTATTGATGCATTTTCGTTTCTGTTCATTTATGGATCACATTTTCTGGTTACAGTGGATAGCTTTTGGTAAGTTTTGTTCCAAATGATGATACCTTGACACCTCTTATGAGTTGTTGATTTGCCCATTACCTGATTATGTTCCACTGATTAGCAATTTTTTTTCTTTTTCAGGTTGTATATAAAATTCTAACCAAATAACGAAGGTGTCATGTAACTCATTTTTCATGCATTATCAAATATATCTTTTCAATAGTGGATTTTTCTATATAAACGATCGGTCCTTATGTTGTAGAAGTGGTATTCCTGTAAACTAGAGCAAACCCATCGCTCGCTGAAGAAAGTCTACAAAACATGCTCTTACTACCTCCACAGCAGCTACGATAAATGAACCGTGTTCGATTTCCTGATTTTTTCAAAACTTTTCGCGGCCCATCTTTATACATCGAAAACCACAATATTGTATTGTCTTAGGAATTGGACATGCATTTGTGATGTGCTGATGATGGTTCTGCTTCTCAAGTAGCACAGGCTACATTATACATGATATCTAATATATATATGCAATCAGATACAGATATGGTGCCGTTCAACAGAAACAACGAAATGTACAAAGCGTGTAGGGAACACGTCATTTTTTGTCTTTTAATATAGTTTATGCGGTGCGTTTTGCTTATTCTACCTTTGGTTTTCTTCAACAAACCGATTTATAACAGCGCTCCGAACTAAATAGTTTCTGGTGTCCGTGGTCATCAATCATTCATCAGCGCTAAATGAAGATGCTTCGGCACGTTTCTAAGCCAACGGTAGTATTCTGGAACCCAGGTCACCACTGGTTTCAGAAAGTATTTGCGTTGTTATTCGATGATAGATTCTACAAAGCGACAGTTCGTACTGTATCACCGTGGTTGTCAATATTGGACCTTCCGCAACAACATCCGACAATTCCTGTTTGCTTCAGGCAGATGGAGCTCGTTAGCCTTGGACGGCATTTCATCTATGAGAAGGAAAACCTTGATTTTAAACCTCCGCTGCCTTGCGGGATAC
>JACCGJ010020618.1:0-10427 GCA_013407085.1 Atriophallophorus winterbourni
ACGATATGCTTCTTATCAGTTCAGTTCAAGTTCAAGTTTCACATGGCTGAAGGTTGCTAAAATCCAATCGCGCACCCAGATTTCCTTCGACGGTATGCGGTTGAGCACCCGGCACTTCGATGTCGAGTAAACAGTTCGTACTTTTCACACGTTCTTGTTTCCGAATATCTGGAAAGTAAGGTAGGGTTTCTCTTCACCAGCACAGTGAGAGGTCAGCTATTCAGGAAACAATGCAATAATATGCGTGAACAATGTGTGGTGTATGAAGTCACTAGCCTAGTCGAGGTAAAGTGATACACAGTCATACAATGCATGTGGGCTAATTTGCTGTCAGGTTGTCTAGGCCTAGACAGATATGATAAAAATGTAAAAATACGTTTATTTGTTTGTTTTTTAAAGTTATTTATTAAACAATATGCGGAAATATGATAGACCATTTAACGTCGAATTTCCTTTTGAAGCTTAACACATTTAGGAGGCTTACTATACAATCTGGGAGCTTGTTCCAGAAGTTGACCACACGGTTGCTCAAAAAGTGCTCACGTGCCAGCAACCTTGGCCTACTCTTAAGAAGTTTCATAGAATAACCTCTTGTAGCTGCTTTAGGGGCAAGTTTAAGGATTTAGGTAATATTATCACCTGTAAGACCCTTTAGAATCTTAAAGGCTTCTATTAGGTCACTTCGCAGCCGCCGTCTCTTTAGTGAGAACAAACCGAGGTCGTTGAGTCTAGCCTTTTAGGTTTTACCTGTCTGACCCTCAACCATCCTAGTCGCAACGCGCTATATCTTTTTTTAAGTACGGTGTCCAGAATTGAACGAAGTATTCTAAGTAAGGCCGCATGACTAGTTTGCTTGAGGGAATGAAAATTGAAAGTTTTCGGAAAGATAACGCTGAGCGAAGTGTGAACAATTCTCTGCGAGCCTTGTTTGCAGCTGCGGCACATTGAGTAGCCCATTTAAAATCGCCTGTTATAGTAATGCCAAGATCCTTCACTTTGTGATTAGCCGTTATTCTGATAGTTCCTTCACCAACTTCCAGTTGGGTTGTCGCGAAATCAGTCGTCAGAAGACATCTCTTCCCCAGGTTTAGTGGCAAATCCCAGGTCGTTGTCCACTTGATTACTTTTTCTAAATCAGAGATAAGCGTATCTCTACTGTCGATTCCTAGGATCTTAACATCATCAGCAAAGAGGAAGCCGCGTGAACTCAAACACGCTGCCAGGTCGTTTACAAAAATAAGAAAAATTAATGGACTAAGCACCGATCCTTGAGGCACTCCATTGAGAATCAGTGATTCCTCCGAGCACACCCCTGCAATTCTAACATAGTTGGTACGATTAGTTAAGAAGCTGTCTAACCATCGATGTAGGTCACATGTGACGCCACACAGACTTAGTTTGTGCACAAGGTACCTATGGTTCACTGAGTCAAATGCCTTTTGAAAATCAAGATAGCAGACTTCAACTACTCTCCCTTCATCGAGGCGTAATGTCACTTCGCCAAGAAAGCTTAGAAGATTGGTTAGGCCGGACCTTCATTTCCAGAATCCGTGCTGGGCATCGGATAGTAAGGAATTGGCTACCAAATGTTTACAAACCTGGTGCCGAAAGATTTTTTCCAAGCACTTGCAAAGAATGCTTGTCAGGCTTACTGGCATGTAGTTGCGTACATTCGAAAAGGGACCCTTTTTATATATGGCTATTACCGCCGCTCGTTTCCAATCAACCGGTAGTATACCATGGAGTAAGGTAGTTTCGAAAAGTCGGGATTCGAAGTCCCTTTTAGCTTTCCTTTGCAGCGCAACAGCTGAATTTCCGGTCTGTATGTACTGCAGTCTAGATCTGTGAGTTCCACAGAATTTGTAAACCCTCCAGCTACGGTCACGACATCTAAAAGCCTTGCGAATAGACGCGCTCCACCAGGGTGGTTTTTCTCGCGTTCTCGTTGGTTGTAGAGGAGCAAAACAATCCTGTAGTTGTAAAAGGTGCCCTTTTATAATATTCCACCTGATTACTACACTAGGTTCTAATTCATCTGGTTCCCAACGTAGTTTCATTGCTTGAGTTTGTACGGGACGATGGACGATGTCCATTCGACGAAAGTTGCGGGACATCTTTACTTGGGGACTAGGATGCACTAAAGTACAGTCAAGAGGACTTACAGCGTGGTCGCTCTTGCCTAGTGGCGAAAGGTATTTGATTCCGTAAATATATCTTTCATGAGACGATAGAACCAAATCTAAAGTGGACGGAGTATGTCCTGTCCTAAACCTTGTATGTTCCCCGACATGTTGATAAAAGGCCCCGACATTAAACCAGTCTAGATACTGCGATTCAACTGACTCTGGTGAAACATTTTAATACGCCAATCAATGCCCGGGAGATTGAAGTCTCCAACAATTAGTAATGCGTGGCATTTCCCTTTTAGTACTTCCAATGTGTCCATCAGTAATTGATCGTCTAATGATGAAGCAGTCGGGATTCTATAAGCACATGCAAGTGACAGTCTACTCCTAGCGACAGTAAGAAATACCGATGTTAGTTGGATTGAATGAGAAGCAATCTTTATCGATGTCTCACTGTGAAGAAGATCTTCGTTTATCATAATTGCCACTCCACATCCCGTAGCACCAGTATCCCTAACCTGACGATAGATAGCATACTTAGTTGATAAAAATGACGGATTATGATCATCTGGTTTCAACCATTATTCGGAGATGGCAATTATGCCGACCTGGTTTTCCAGTGCAGCAAGCTGCAGCTCACCCTACTTATTACGTATACTGCAAGCATTTGTGTGAAGTACACGGGTATTTCTATTCTGCGCACATTTTAATTTAACTTTACTCGGGGTGGGAGCACCGTCGCTGATACCTCGTTTTTTGAAACGAAGAAGTTGATAAGTGGCTAGACTGGCCTTGCAAACGAGCTTGCGCCGGCCTAATGGCAGTTGATCATAGATTTTCCTCGTTCAGGAGCCTACTGAAAAGCGAAACTTGCTTATTTTCTGGTGTAGTGCCTTGAAGACCTGAAAGGCGTTCGCTTGCAAACGAGTTTTCCATGCACTCGTATTCTACTGGCGGGCCATTTTTATTACATCTTCATTGACAACCACAGTAGATGACATAAACATTTAATGGTGGCTAAGGTTTATCTCTTTTATTGGAGTTTTCAAGCCAATCATGGGCGTTTTTGAACGCTTTCCATGAAAATGTGGTTTGGGGCCCCGTATCCAGTTCAGTTTAGTTCAGTTTGCACAGGACAGTATGTGGCTACCGAGCCAATCGAACGTCTAGATTTCTTTCGGTGTTATGCCACAGAAGAGCGTTCACCACTTCAAACAATATCTTCACAAATATCTTCTGGTATGAAAGTAATCTGGACTGCAACTGAAAAACTCGCCTCAAAATTAGGTGAGGAGATACATTAGTGAGTTCCAAAGACAACACGAGGATCATACCAACTATTATCTTACAGAATCAAGTTCTGTTTCAGTTCAATCGAGCGCCCAGAATTTCTTTCGATGAAAAGCTGCAGAGCAGCACCAACCACTGCAAAAACGTTTTTTTCTTTTTGTCTGTTTGGAATGTTCGACGATCACGAATCCAAGAGATTACCCGGGCACCGCGTTATAACGGATGCTCATAAAAGTAAATGCCGTTTCTCTTCTCTAGCATGATAAGAGGTCAGCTGAAGTAGAATCGTGTATAAAAACAGATAACTCTGGCATTTATTTGATATATGGGATAACGCTAAAAAGTTAACTACCTAAGCTTGTATAGCAATTAGGAAGAATATTCTAGAAAAAACTTATCCAAGTTGCTGTTCAATCCCTGCTCAAAACTCGAGACGGAACTGCAGGATATAAGTTTTTCTGGTAGAATATTCCCGGAGGTTTACCACCCTAAGGCTGAATAAGTGTTTCATTAGGTCTAGCCGATATCGCTTCTTAGCGATTTTAAGTGAACGTCCCCTGGTGCCCATCTCGGGACTTAAGGTAAAGAAGTCGTTCACTGTCACGCCACTTAAACCATTTAAGACCCTAAAGGTTTCAATTAAGTTACCTCTTCAACGACGGCGTTTAAGAGAGAAAGGATCAAGAGACATCAGACGTGCAACGTATGATTTCCCTTGATTACCTCAATCATACGAGTCGCGAGGCGCTTTACGCTTACAAGTCGAAAGATATCATTCTTGTAGTAAATACACCGTGCCTGAACAGAATATTCGAGATGCGGTAGAACTAATACCCTGTAAAGTGTAAGGAATACATCGGGTCTTCTGCTCGATAGCACTGATTTCGGTCGAGAATATTCCTTGCGTGCACGCTGAGCTGCAGATGCACATTGGTCCACCCATTTGATTTCAGCCCTAACCAGTACTCCCAAATCCCTAACACACTGTGCGGCGTTAACACTGAGGGAATTTCCCAACACCTGGACCGAAATTTTTTCAACAAGTCCTGAGTTTGCACTTATTACGTATCAGAGGGAGGTCCTACTGGTATAACCAGTTTATAACCAACTCAACGTCGTGCATCAGGTTATCTTCATCCGTTGATCCGATGAACTCCACTCCATTCGCGTAAATGAAGCATGTACACTTCAAGGCAGACGACAAGTCATCAAGGAAAATTAGGAATAGAAGAGGAGGCTTATATATTTTATTTTGGCTAATGTTAAGCCTTTAAGGAAGTTTTCAAGCCGACCATGAGCGTTTTTGAACGGTTTCCATGAAAGTGTCGTTGAAACCCCATAACCGGGACATCTTTGAAACTCTCATTTGTGTAACAATTCAATGTGAGCACTTTCAAAAGAATAGTGTTTCTGTCCACCTGGTGTAAAAATTCTACGAAATTTGAGTGAGCACTACTTATAGGTTGGTTCCACCACCCTACCCGATTGAATCTATTTACATGGCAGTTATTTAGCCTTGCCATGTGCAAAACGTCCATTCGCCATCGGGATTTGCTTTTGCGTATCGGGGGCTTTTCCAGATTTATAATGAACAGAGTACGAGTTGGGTTCGTTTCCGCCATTCTATTTGGTAAATCAAGCCAGGCTATTTTTTGCTTCTCAAAGCAACGTAGTTAGATAGCTGCGAGTTTACTGTAGAATTATTTTTAACTACGGCTTTCTTTTTATGTTTTTTACCTCCATGTGGTGCTTTTTGATCCGATGGTATTCAGGAAAAGTAGAATGAAAGATAAGATTTTGTTGAAAGTTTAGGGTTTTTCGAACCATTTAGGCGTATCACAACGAAGATTTTGAATTTTCTGACTCAAAAATGTCAGAAAGATCCTACACCAACAAGTAATGTTAATCAATAAAAATAATAGGCACACACATGATGTCAGTTACGGTACTCAACTATTATAACGGCCTATGCAGCAAAACCAGTCCCGATTGACTACGATTGGCTTCATAAAACATCGCCATATCCACCTGGTCATTGTAAACAACCACTTTACCATTTTGAGTAGGACACGAAACACATCGTTTGACATCCTATACAAACCCTAATTCATTCCTCACACGCCTTTTCATGACCACGTCAATTTGTCCATAAAATTATTAATTTTAATATTATTGCCCTAAATTTTTGCATAAATCTTACTTCAGTTCTTTCAATTTCGCTCCTTCTTGTGTTGGTATCCTACTTATAAATGCCAGATCAATTGAACCTAAAATCCAAATGCTGAAATTTTCTATCATATGGAACTCAATATACATTATTCTTATAACGGAAAGCTTTACACGAGAGGACCAGTCTGATTCAACGCTTATGGTACCCAAATATATTCAGTATTAATATTCAGTAATAATGGAACTTAGAAACGTGGTGGTGGTAATCATATCTATGTTCACTCCAGGTTTACAGCTGATACCTTCACTTCACCTAGTCTATCAGAAGTAGAAGACTCAACATGCATCGTATAACCATCTTCAGATCTTTCAACTATCGCTAGAATAGACTGGATATCCGCTTCTAAACTCGATGTGTATATGATGATATATGTCCGTATTGATTTTTGAGAGATTTTATAATTTTACTCCATATACCTCTTCATCCCATGGTTATTGTCAAGCTAACTTCTTTTTCTACCATAAAATGTATGATTTTTGAGTTCTGAGTTTTCAGCAGTTGGGCATTAATCAATGTAATTTTTATAAACTAAGTCATACGTCGTCTATGCAAATTCAGGAGAACTTTGCCGACTGGTTAATATGAATGACAAAACTACTATCTACCACATATTTTGGCCAATCATTGAATTCGGTAGTCTGGTGGCATTTGACTTCACCCTAAGCAAGGAGAAACTTATCAACAGTCTTCAACGACTTTTAACATGATTCTCTGTTAGACTAAGCAAACTGCTGCATTCCGAACGATGTCGGAAAAATGGATAAATTTTCAGTGGCATTCTGTAGAATTTGCGCAACAATGGTATTTCTCTATCGGTTTTTCACGGAAAATAAGTAGCAGAATACCAAATTGCTTTTCAACTTTATCACTCATTTTCAATCAAAAGGTCGTCGAATGCGACTATGCGTCCAACGAACCAAAGGCCTTGAACATCGGTTTAGTATTTCCCGACACGCCACTGGAAGTTGGTATGAACTTCTAACTAAAGTCTTAGAAGCTGAAATCTTGTCTAAGTTAAAGAAGGGTATACGTAAGGTTCCATAATTTCGAAAGGTGGCCTGTGTTCAACGACATATTCACCGACGGGATATCCTAAACGATGGTTATCAATGCCAGAAGAAGAAATGCGCTTATTGAATTATTGCATTATATTTCATTTGCATTGTTATATTCAATTTTTCCACAAATGCCTTTGAAATGTAGCGCATGATTTCCTGCTCAGCGAAATTAATGACTTGCAGCCCGATTTGTATCCAATTCCCACTGGGTGTGTTTCAAAGCACCCGCCGATTAAATTAGAAAAAATTTCCTGCACATTGAATCTGACGACATGCAACCAGACATAGAACTCTTTCTCGTTAGCAGTGAAGATTCTCCATGAAGAGACATTCGAAATTTTAACTAGCTTTTAGATTTAATGCAATTCTTACCCTGCGATCTGTTTTAGACAAGTGATCCTCCCGTTAAAAGACAACTTATCTTAAACATAAAGCTAATGTCAATGGATGGATCGCATTAAGATGACACTGTGACGTGTCTCACATTGAAAAAATCTCCAACTGATAGTTAAGAAATGAGAAACGATGTGGTCAATAATTCGGTAGTACATCTGATTTGAAAACATCATGGTTCAAATTATTGGCATCGCATGGATCATATTCTAATTGGGTGCCTCAATATTGAAAGCGTACTGTTTAAGGTGAGGCTTCACTTTCCGGAAAAGCACAATGTTAGCATTCACATTAGCCTAGAGAACTCTGGAAGTCAGAATGGATTGATGCACAACCGTAGCTGGTAAATGTACACAAAAGTTTTGATGATTAAGCCAGTCATTCAGCCGGTCTGCTAGATGATTTTACACAGATCCTGCTTAAGTTGCGCACATGTTTAGCTGGATGGCCGCAGCTGACGAACAAAACTCGCGGAGCGCGTGTAAAATTAAACTGAAAAAATGAAACGGGAGTATAAAAAGAACATAAACAAAATTATCATTTTCATCCACATCAGGCATCATTTCAATTTAAGGTGACATTATTACTTCTGTGATGTTAGCATGATCTTCACGTTATCTTTCGAATGCAGTAATTTCTCTCCTCACCTATGTGTGAGGGGAGATTTTCTGTTGCATTACATATTACTTTCATATCAGAACAAATTTGTGAAGATATTATTTGAACTGGTGGACGCTCTTCTGTGGCATACCACAGAAAAAAATCTGCACGCTCGATTAGCCCGCTAGCCACTTACTGTCTTGTCAGCAGAAGCCACACATGTTTATTGCTGTGGTGAAGGTTAAACTGGATTTTATCCCTTATGCTTTCGATTCAGAAGAAGAAAAATGAAGAAAGCGTTGTAACGAAAAAGCTCATTTGCGTGCATTTCCATCACACACACACCACGACCGGGTTCGTGCTGCTTGCACTCATTATATAGGGACAGTATGATCAGGATACGCATGCGCTTGAAACGGTGGAAGAATGGTAAACAATGTCTTGTATGCTATAGTTGGATAAGGCTGGTACGACCAACCTGGTTAATCACATTAGCCCACACTCATGTAGACAGGGTTTAAACCTATGCTCATGAACGATAAAGCTCATTTGGATGCATTTCAATCACACAAACCCATGGTTCTATTGGCGCAATTTATGAAATGTCAGGGTGAATCGATTTCTTGTTACTGTGCTAATCACCTGATCATATCCGAGTGCAGACTGCGACATAGGCCATTCATCGGTTTGTGTAAAACGTAGGCTTCGCCAAACTAGATTTCTTTGCACAAGCCCTAGTATACCGTTGCTTATTTGAACCATTTGCCGTATTTTTTCTGTGCTCGCTGGACAACGCTCACGTTCCACAGCAATGGAACTCTGGTGTGATATCCCTTCTTCACAAAGGTGACAGACTCTCGGATCCTGCAAATTTTTGCCCACGTTCACTGCTTCCAGTCATTATTCTTGCTGGGGTTGTGAATGCACAAATTAGTCGCCTAGATTTTACTGAGTCACGACAATTCGCAGAAACCAAGTGTTAAGCTACATGAGAAATCAGCCCACAACTATTCAACGCTGATGTATTCAAGGAGGTTTGTATCCCACAGCATAGTTCATCGATGATCATCTTTGGGTACTACTGAAAGGTGCAAACTCAAATTGTCATGAAACTCCCTGAAAACCGGAAAATCATTAAGCCTGGCAACATTCAGCTGTTTTGCGACTTTTCTACGTTTCCCGCCGAAACTCATCGAGAGCTTAGCACAAACTCACGCATGATCTGACTTTAGACAGCATCCCAGTATGAACGGCAATCCTGCACACTCCCTAGCCACGAGTACCTGATAGTAATATGGTCGATTTGCGTGGACGAGGCCGCTGATGAAGATTTCCAGATGGAGCAGTGACAATTCTATAGGGGAAGTTATTACTGTCAAGGTAAATTCTGTGTTCTGAGCACAAATTATGCAATCGTTCCCTCTTGTCATTACGATGACAATGGTATGAAAGCACAAGCCTGATCCTGGCACAGTGCCGCACAGTCAGAGACTGCACGTGGGCGATATTACTGTCAGGTTGCCTAGGCCTACACAGATATGACGTGGGGATAGAAATAGTAGTGAGACTCCAGTATGTTTCAGCATGGAGCTCACAACCTGTGGCCAATCAATTTAGCACGATGTTAGCCGCACATCACAGAAATGCTGCACGATTGCACATCTGTGCACACGGTGACAATGGAAACCGAACCTTCCCCTCAGACTGTTTTATCTATTTGAGTAGTTGCATTACTAAAAATACTTGTTTAAATAAAGAGATTTCAGCTAGACTTTCTAGAGCTAAGGTAGCTTTTTGTAACTTAGGTAGCTGTAGCCTCAAACAGGTTTGTATATAAAGCTCAAGGGTAGAGTCTATAAGGCTACTGTTCAGATGTGAAACCTGGACTTTGAGAAAATAAGACGTTTGCAGGTCTTCGACAATCGCTGGAGGTATTTGGCACCATCAGATACGTAACGCAACTATCCGTAATAAAATCTTCCATAGCGAAGTAGATATCGAAAAACATTAACGTACATAGACTTTAATGCTTAAACCACGTATTATGAATCAGAAATCATTGATTTCCTAAACTGGTTTTGTTTGCCGCTCCTAACGGAATGGCATCGTAAGTGTGCCCAGACTGTGACGGCTCAAGCAGGTTGGGACTTGACTGGTAAACTAGCTCTGGTCGGTGCCACTCGTCTCTTTGTCTGTTTGATTTATCTTGAATGCTTTCAAATGAAGGTGCGAGGGAAGCTTGTGATGATGTGTGACAGTGACAGCGGCAAGAAAGCTGGTGTACCGATGTCGGTCTGCTCATCCACAACATTTGCTTGAATGTATGTTTGATTTGAGGTGTTGGTACCTCATCTCAGTGTGTCTGTATGTATGAAAGCACAAACCTGATCCTGGCAAAGTGCCGTACAGTCAGAGACTGCACGTGGACTAAGATACTGTCAGTGTGTCTGTGCCCGATATGTTATAGGTTCAGTAGCTTTTTGGGTCCCACCCTTCCTTATTTTTTTTAGATTTTTGTTGTGTCATGTTTGTATGGCTGTTATGCACTTGTTACCGGTGAAGTGCTGTCCTTGATGGCAATGATGACAGTATCTTAGCCCATGCACAGTTACTGACTGTGCGCTAATTTGGCTTCGTCAAGGCTTATCATTTTATGCATGCATAATTACAGAAATGGCGCATACGGTCGATTCGGCAGAACCCACTTAGGCAGGCATTGTGCCAATGCCA
>JACCGJ010020622.1:0-10922 GCA_013407085.1 Atriophallophorus winterbourni
CCGAATTGTCGGTTACAGGCGACATTCATTGAACTTCCTATTATGTGCATTTTCATACTATTTTGTCGATTCACTTCCCTGTAGAATACTTATGAATTTGTTATATTTTAAATGTATCAAGGTCCCAACAATATACTCTGAATTTTCCGTGCTCTGTCTTCTCGGTGCGTGGCTGTGACTTTTGATTGCGCGAATATTTATTTATGTGGATTATTCTAAAGGCACTCCATTTTCCATCTTTTCGATCCCCTTTATCTAAGTGTAGGCTAAGCGCTTTTTAATGCGAGGAGTTTAAAAAGCATTACATTCGTTTGTGTGTGGTGAGCTGCATGTATTGTCATTCTTTTGTTATTGTGTAATTTACAATTACAACTGGTGAGCGCTTCAATCTTGAATATATTATAATTGCTGAATACTCCCATATTTTTATTCTTTCCGCTCAATAAGTTGAAAATAAATACCATTTCTAATGACTGTTCATCATGGATGAGATTGTTTCTTACATTCCTCCAAATGTGTTAACTCTTCTCATACTTCACTAAACCTCCTAAATTTCTTCACGAAGCATCGAAGAGTAGTTTAATTTGAAGTTTCGCATCGAAAAACAAACATAAATAAGAAAAATTGTCAGTTGCGAGACTATGCGTGATCCAACCATCGCTTAACTTGTGCGGAACATGCAATGCCTTATGAGCGACAATTAATCCGATGAGCGCTTTCTAAGAGTGCTAGGGTTCTAGTTTTTACCCTAAAATATTTCGAAGTGTATAGCCTTAATAGAGGAAGAAACGTATTTCGACAAACTAGCTGCCATTGCCGATCAAGGTCTCGAAAGCACCCGGCAACTTCCAGTGTTATTTGCCAAAGATTCAACCTTGCCTGTCACAAGAAAATACCGTATAGCCAAGCTTTTAGCGCTTGTACCTTACTGGGTCTCGTTTAATTCTGACAATATTTTACATTGTCATGATTGTATCTTACCTGTTGTTTTAATGTTTGTAATAAAATATACAAACACTTGTAAACTTGACTCACGCTTCTGATTTAAGTGCTTCTGCAGTTCGTTGATCAGATTCGATTTTCAAATTCTGTAGTGACTAACAATCTCAAAATCCAATCAAGCAGTCTTTGGAATTTGTTTTCTTTCAAAAATATTTATCCACCAAATGAAGAATATTGTAACGGATTTGCATCCACTGAACATTTCATGAGTTACCGCTGTTTTCTGTAATTTGTTCGTTCTTATTTTGAGTATATTTCCGCTTCATATTTGGTGAGCCATTTCAGTCTCACACATATATATTTTTCTTTGCTCTGAACGCTTTGAACATTAGGATGTCTTCAAACGATTTACTAGCTGGTCACCCATCATAAAAATCCAGTAGCATGACATGTCCGTCTCCCGAAATTTTAATCCTCGTAATTGTTTCGCTCAGCTGGAATACTTTTTTGCCACACAGGCGCCGTATTACAAACAGACTATGTTTTAGTATGTCGGAGCCAATCTTCTTCCCTCAATTGCAACCGAATTTATTGAGTTCATTGGCCCTATTCACAGCTTAGGCGAGACATTTATTTCTGACTAAGAGCGTTTAAAAAGCGTCTATCTGGCGTTGAGTTAGTTAAGGGTACCTAGTCCCATTTATTAAGGTACATGCGATCTTTCGTCAGGCAGACCAATATGGACGATTCTATTTTACGCCAACGTTGGCCTATGTGTTTACTAGTCAACACTGAGACTATTCTCGCTGCATCCAGTGATTTTCTAAAACTCGATATTCTTGTTTGAAATGGCGATAAAATCCACTAGTTCATAGCACCACGATACGTTAGCGCTGTTATGCAAAAATATCTCCAAAACAGATTGTTCATCAATAAACGCCATCGCTGAATGTTTCTCAAGACTTAAAGCTGTGATTATCTTCGGTCGCCCTTAAAGTTCTAGTCTTATCTTTCGACGTCGTCAAAGTTTGCATAACCAAAAGCGGTTCTGCTATTTCCACTATCAAATTGTCGATCGTGAAAAGAAATGTCGATTCAGATGCCAAAATCCAAGAGCTTTTCAAACTTCAATGCTAGCCAGTAATGGCGACAGTTGTTGCCGGCCGCTTGTATAGTAGCCTGTTTTTGTGTAGGATTGCTCCAACATATTGAAATTTCACGCTATCATTATTCCAATATACATTTTACCATACACTATTCCATAAAAATTTGTGTTGCAACTTTCAAATTCTCATTCTGTGTATGTGCTATCATTGCGCTTGTTAAGAATTGAAACATTACGTAAATGCTACAAGAAATAAAAGTAAACAGCAATGGTGTTGGTGTTGGTGTTGAAAATTAGAATTATTAGAGTTAGTTTCTAATAAAGATTCACATTGAATTTGTTCATTTTTATCAGAGGTAGTGTTTCTTATATAGGAAATCATTCATATACGTTTTTTATTCTTGAATTTCTGTTGCATGGGCGCCAAGTCGGGTTCCATGATAATAGTCGAGAACCTTGGTTTAATTTTCCAAACGTTTTATTATCAATGAAATAGTGTGCAAAACTTTTATATAATATTTTTTTAAAACAGTAGTTCGCTGTTTAATATCGATTTTATGTAGTTGAGAAAAAGTGAAACATTTTTTTTGAATGCCATGTGTTGATAACTTATATTATTAAATTGTTTAAATGGTAATTATTAGCAACGTTTAGGATGATAACTTTTGCCAAACGAGCTTCTTTTCGATGTATTTTTGTACTCATGTTTTCTATGAATTTGAAAGCTTGGATCAGTATAACTTGGTCAATGCCAAAATCAGGGTTAATGAGTGACAGAACTCAGAAAGTTTTGTGATGAAAAAAGCAGTAAGTTTAGCAATAACCATATGATAACTAGGTATATGGAGATGAAAATTGGAATCTCTCAGAAATTAATAGGCACATCCACATACCGAACTGTTTGTCATTTACTCATCGATGTGCAAACCGCAACAAATGACCAGCATGTGATTCATTTAGACAATATGTACCAAGTGAAACAAATTGTTAGGAAGTAAAACTTACGACGAATATCTGATCGATAATGTGAAATGCTTAAGCTCTTTGAATGTTTTTTTATTTTCCGAATAAGGCTATTGGGCTGAAGCAAGTATTTCAGCCGATGATTTTCTGTACGCAATAATCTGCAAGTCACGGGCTGCTCGAATTTGGTACTTGATCCCAATTAATTGATTACTTTACGCTGCTTATATTCAACCTATTCTCTTCACAAATTTTACTTCGATTTCATTAAAATTAAATCTGTTGAATCCATTGAATATTTTTGTTGAAAAAATGCACTCGAAAACCTTATTATCTTCTCGAATTAAGCTATGTAAATTATGTGATCTAGTAATTGTACTGTCAGATTAAACAGTGACATTTCAGTTATTCTGAATAAATTTAAGTAAAATTAAAATCGGAGGTGTTTGAACTTAGAACTTATGCAATTCCAGCTATAATTCTCTAAAACCTCTTTTATCACTGATGAACTCTGATATACATATTGACCGAAATATATTGATTCAAGCTAATTTATTTATAGAAACTATGAACACGGAAATCTATCAAAAAGTAGCTCGTTCGAAAATGTCATCATCTTCAATGCTGCGGATAATTTTTCTTTGAACGATTTTTAAAAAAATGTATCTTTTAAACATAAGGCATCCCCATAGAATGTTTCACTGTAGTCTGACTACGTGAAAACACCATTAATCAACATACTCATAAATAATTTTAATTCACATATAAGAGTTTTGCATCGTATTTACTTGATAATAAAATCCATTTTAAAAGTATACCAAGGTTCTCGATTATGGTCTCAAAACCAGACTTGACGCCCATGCAACAAAATTTAACTATAAAAAAGGGAAATTCATCAGCTCCACCATATGTAACAATCCTTGACATAATAATGACCGAAAGTAATGCGAATCTCTAATTAAAATTAACTCTAATAATTCCCAAAGCTCAACACCCTCAAATGATAATCACGGTACGTGTGAATCACGTCCTTTGCATTTACGCTCGCAGCGTTTACCTAGATTAAGACAAGCACGACCACTCCCATCAACTCATCCTACGTTCAGAGAGGCAGTAATCAGACAACCTCACCGAAATTGTATGAAGACAACTAATTATATAAGAGGTTTACATAGTCTCGACAACCGTATTGAAACATCTACTCGTTTCTCATGAATAACCACTTACCATATAAGCAAACTTATCACCAGTCACCAACTGCTCCTATACCTTTTTGTAATATTCAAACTTAATATAATTCAGCTACCATCGCACAATATCCCTCCTTTTATAATAATTATATACCCTAATCTTTATTTTATAAACCGTATGTATCTCACTCCACATATGAACCATAATTTAACCCTAAAAGCACCTTTTTCAAAAACATGAATTCAATTTCAAGTCTAGAAATTTTTCTAATGCACCCACCCAAATCATTTAACTTCCGACCTTTGTGTTGTTCGCTTTCTAGTCATGAATGATATTAATTATATATATTCTTGAAAATCCAAGGCATACAATACATGATCAGTTTATCAATATTTGAACAGTAAAATAAAGTAGAAAAAGAAGAAGAATGACTTTATTCGTGTTCACGAATTTTCAGCAATAACAGTGCAAGTGACCGAAGTGAGCGGTATTTTTAAACATTCGTTTTCCGTTTAATAATAGAAATGAATATACAGTAAGTAAGAAAAAACTTTTCACTATCTAATAGGAATAAAATTCCATTTAAATTATGTCAAGATTTACGAATTGCATGGATGCGACAAACAAATATAGAGAAGAAATGGAAGGTAATTATGAAGAAAGTGGTGCGAATAATAATGAAGTTGTCATAAAAAATTGATAAATGAATTGTATATGCAAAAATTCATGTTTTTAGGGACAAGTTTGTTAAAAAAGTTTGAAAAGGGAACATAAATCCATCAGAATAAGAAAATCTAAGAAATTTTGGGGGATGAGAGAGGGTGTGGCTATTAACAGGGTGTAGGGAGTAGGGTACGCTGTGTGATCCAATACTCTTAAAAAATTGTCGACGAATCGAACCAAAATTCGTGCACCAGCCGGATTTTCGTCATCTGCAGGTGAGTGAAAATAATACGGAACAAATCTCGGGCGGATAGATTTCGAGCCAGTTTCAGTGAAGTTTCGTTATTCGAAGACACTGGAATATAATGAAAGATATTCTCTTCACCAGCAAGGTGAGAGGTCATCAAAGAAAAATAGTATTTCTTGATGAACGACGGGCAAGTAAATTTTGTTTTGAGCTTCATAGTCGTACGAAAAATTGGATCAGTAATAAAACTCTGTTTTTGTTTACAAAGAAAAACAGCACTATTGCATCCTAACAACAATTTTAGAGAATTGTAAACAAATTAAACGATATCACTAGGGAAAACAATCAAACTTATGATCGCTCTCGCTATTCAAAATAAGGAAGAAATCCTAGATTGCTATATTGGTTTTTCAACGCTAGGTCCTACTAGAAACCCTGAAAGTTCACTGTGCTCACTGAGGATGGATTAACAGTTTTAGTGAACGGAACAGCCGATGCTCTCGTTCAATTTTATTCTACATTTATCCGTGCCAAGCCCATCGAACTTTTCACAAAGTTGATCCCAATGGTTCATAATGGAAGCACTAGACTCGAGTTTCCCTTTCATTTTAGCTCATCAGAGGTGGTTATCCTTCGCTTTGGGTGGGTTTTCGAACCCCCGGCCATCACCATCGTAGTTTCATCCCTTAAAGAACTGGGCTACAGTCCACCGTTTGAGAGATCGCAATTAAGCGTTTTTGAATTGTTCTCCAGGCTGGCTTATTTAAATAGCTTTGTTTGCCTGATCGGGTCAGAAGGAGCCAGCATCATCTGTTGTGGTTGCCCAAACGAACAGGTCAGGTCTTTCCAACGGATACAGTGTAAGCTAACACTGATTAAATCTGATGGACACTTTTGTTCAAACGATAGTTGGAGAAGATGTTGTTTATATTCGTGACTACTCGTCCGTGCCACGCCCATCGAACTATTCACAAAGCTGATCACGACGGTCCATAATGGAAGCACTGGACTCGAGTTTCGCTCTTATTTGAGTTCATCAGCAAGGCATATCTTTCTCTTCGGGTGGGGTTCGAACCCCCGACCATTGCCATTTTATTCCTATGCCTTAACGAACTGGGCTGCCGCCCACCGTTTGACCGATCGAAATTAAACGTGGGGTTTGAACCCCACCCGAAGCTATCCATATGCACCTCTGATGAGCTCAAATGAGAGCAAAACTCGAGTACAGTGCATCCATTATGGACCGTCGTGATGAACTTTTTGAATATTTCGATGAGCTTACCACGGATAAGTAGTCACAAATATAAACAACATATTCTCCAACTATCGCTTATTCTACAGTATTTAGTCCGCTACCAATCAGATCGACTGAAAAATTACCGTTATTACCTCGATGAAACAGCTAATCGTCATGGATATCATTTTAGCAATTTCACAACGACATTTGTGTTAAACGAACACCAGAAAATCACCAGGAGCGAACGAAATTACACAGACTATACTGAACTCACGTGACCAGCAGCTTTTTGCACCATTAGGTAAATTGTTAAAACATTTTATAATCGAGGAAGCCGTGCCAACAGAGTGGAATACTATGGTAATTTTACCTATCTACAAGTGTAGTAGACGTTCAAATGCTGGGAAAACAGCCGTGTCACACTAATTCCTGTGATATTCAACGTTCTAGAGCGCATAGTGGCGGTGAGGTGATTCTTTTCCGCATGATATTTATACTTTGGACGCGGATGTAATTGACTGCGGACAATGTACAGCTGAAAAGTAAATTTGATCTTCACGATAACTGGTGGGTAAGGAATAAGTTAACAATGAATTTCCAAAAAAAAGCTAAATGATTCAAATATCTCAAATATCTCTTTGATCAGACGGTTTCATGCTAGACTTATTTAGAAAGGGATCTCAGAGTCCTGTTATGCGCTAGCCTAATGTACAGCATACATTGTTAAATCATCCGCAAACGTTCTTTCAAGCTTCTAGGTAAGTTGCGACAGATTTTCAAAAAATTATCGCTTGGAATATTTCCCGCAATCCATTTAACCTTGGAGCGTCCATCGCAAGCTTTCGTTTCCTCTTGTAAATAGGATAAAATGTTGCTTGTTAAAATATACCATCGTGTTGCGGAACACGTAAGTGTAAGCGTACGAAGAACGATTGCAAAAGCCTTAGGATTAATGTGGTTATTATATACAAATTATTGCAAAACCCACATCAACCTTAAAACTTATATTGAAATACAGTGAGTGACAACCTACACGCAGATACTCAGCGACATTTTAAATTCCATATTTTTGTGTTATCTGTCATCGATGTTTTTTATTATGTACGTACCTGTTTCCTTCGAAATGCTCTTCACGTAAATTTTGTTACCGGCGTCTAAACATATATTCCAACTTTGAACACGTATTTGTTTTTATAACAATTAGTCGACACTTGCGTATTGACTCATGGTAGGTATTAAATTGGACTATACGAGATATTCTATTATTATTACCATTTCTTTTACATGGACGAATATTTTATATGATAATGTAATTTTGAAGGTGTGCTTTTTGTAGCCTTTAATTTTTTCGATACGGAATGGTGAATCTTGATTAAAGTAATCGATATATTGTACTGTTTTTTATATAGCAGTTTCATCGATAATAATACCGTTGTTGAAATGTTCTAAGATTTAGCTTAGTTTTCGTGAGGTGAATCACGCCTTCTTGAAGATAAAATACTCAGGAATTAAGTATAACTCAATAAGAATTTATTGCATCCGAAACATATGATTTTTAATTGTATGAATTTACGTGACACACACTGCAACCGATGTTATTACTGCATGCAGTCACCAAGTAGATGCAATTTCATACTGATCGGAAGGACTTTAACATCGGATAAATGGTGAAATTTCATGACCTTGTATAACTTGCATAGGGTTTTCAAAATCGACCTGCCCAAACATCTGTGTCCAAGTAAGTCTAGATGATGTTATTTAAATAGGCTCAAAAAAGCTTCATTTGCGTGCAATTTTATGGAACACATTCCCCAAGAAGAGTTTTGTGCTGTTTGTGCTCATCAGCTTGGGACAGAAATATCACGATGTGTATGAATTGTAGAGTGGAAAAAGGTTAAACAGATTGTCTACTTGTGAGCTTCTTTTGGATAAGGTTGACAGAGCCAAACTGTTGGATCACCTGCGCTTATACATATATGTAGATTTCGTTAAACTAACTAACATCATCCTTATTTTCTGACATTATCATCACGCACACCCAACGATGTGTTATGCGTTGTCTGCTCTCATCAGGTAGGAAGAGTTAAACAAATTTTGGGAGCATCAAAATTTGCGCGTATCGTGAATCTCATTCTATGGAAGTTTGAGTTATTCAAGGAGAATAAGAAAATATTTGGGTGACACTCCCGAATAATGTAGTCAAATTGTCATTTAACCTCGTTATATAAAAATGTCTATTTGTAGCGGAAAATTAGTGGTGAATTCTATGTGTTTAATAAATTAGCGGAATTCTCTGTGAAAATTATTACTTGTGTTCTATTCATATATATCAGAAACAGTGATGGGCGTGGAACAATGTAATTTATCAGGCAACACGAAATCGATAGTGTGAGTGATCTACAATCATTGTTCTGAAGGCTGCATACGCAATCGGTGTTCAAAAACATTTTCTAATCAAATAAATGCTTACCTATACCAAATTGTTCGTCCAAGGTCATTAATAATTATTTTCAACAATGTATATGGATTTAATTGTATATCGGAAAAGGAGTAAGTAGGGTAATCTGCCCAATAGATGAGACACACGAGTTTCATATCATCACTCATTCGTTCGGCATCAAATTAGATTGGCAGAGTGGACAACTGACTTATCAAAAGTTATGTATCCAATTATGTATTCACGGCATACAAATTTGTTATGTGCTTTCATATTGGTGTGGTTTCGTGTATCGGTCGATTAATTGTCCATAATTTATATGGTAATCGTTGATGAGCAAATGTAAAAGTTCGATATCAGTCGTGGATGTTCACTGTGCTGGTGAAGAGAAACAGCCTTTTATTTTTCCAGAATCGGTTATTACGCGGAACTCCCTAAATACAATCCGAATAATCTCTTGGGGTCGTAATCGTCTAAGATTTAAACTGACAAAAAAGAATAAACATTTCGGAAGTGGATGGCGCTTTTCCGCAGATTTCCCTTGTTAGCCAATTACTGTTCTTTGCAAACTGAACCAAAAACTGAACTGAATTTTGTGGAGACCTGCGAAAGTATTTTGTTGGAAAATAACCCTGAAAAATATAAACTGCCAAATATGAACATCACTGAGTCACGCCGGACATCAAAGTAAACAAAACGTGCCAAGTGTATGCACCAAATTAAAACATTCAACCGACATGAATTCTGGGTGTGAATTGACTTATCAGCTATTTACAGTGCCAAATAATTTGAACTGTACTGAAAGTATTTGAATATCTGCTGCGTCAAAAAATCTATCAGCATCTTTGTCGTCATTCTCTACTTAGTTTAACTCAACATGGATTACTTAAGGGTAGATCCTGTCTGACTAACCTTCTTAGTTTTTCAAATACTCTTACTAAAAGGCTGAATGAATGGAAGCCTGTCGAATCCCTCTATATACACTTCAGCAAGGCTTTCAATGCCGTAAATCACTGCCTTCTAGAGATTAAGCTGGCGGCAAAAGGCATATGGGGTAGTCTACTTGCTTGGATAAAGGCCTTCTTTACAGGTAGGTCATTCAGAGTTAGTGTAGGATCTACGCTGTTAAATCATTTTCACAAATGATATGAAATTCATCGGATCAACGGATGAAAATACCCTGATGCGAGACCTTGAAAGGGTCATAAACTAGTCATACCAGTGGGAAACCCCACTGTTCCTTAATAAGAGCCGACTATTGTCAGCACTAATTGATAAGGCTTAAGTCCATTTTCGTTAAATTCTCTCACTGTTAACGCCACACAGCTTGTTAAGGATTTGGGATTACTAATTAAGTCTGACTTTAAATGGGAGGACCAACACGCCGCTGCAGCTCAACGTGCTCTCAAAGTGGTCTTTCGGCTAAGATCCGTGTTATCCAGCAGAGGACCCGATGTATTCCTGCCCTTTTATAAGGCATTAGTTTGGCAGCATTTAGAATATTGTTTCCAGGCGTGGTGCCCTAATACGAGAAGGACATATTTTGACTCGAAAGCGTACAGCGTCTCGAAACTCGCAAGATTGAGGGTCAACGAGGGAAACCATACGCTGCACGCCTGAAGTCCCCAGATCATTTCTCACTTACGCGCCATCGTTTGATAGGCGATGGATTAGAAACCTTCGATATCTTGAAGGGGTTAAGTGGAGTTATCATTAACGACTTCTTTGCATAATATCCCGAGCTGGGCACCAGCGGACATTCAGTCAAACTTGCTAAGGAGCCAGGTAGACTTGACTCCCGGATAAACGTTTCCAGCCATAGGGTGGTAAATATCTTGAACCGGCTTTCGTAAGAAATTATATTCTGCAGTTTTGTCGCGAGTTTCAAAAACGGTTTAGACCACATCTGCGGTAATTTTTCCTTGAATACTCCCCCTCATTGCTATGTAAGATTAGGGGCGTCCGTTACAATCACTTTCCACGGGCACGAAGTATATATGAGCTGACCAATTAGAATCCGTTCAAGGGGCACGAATCGGAATGCGTTTATTTTTGAGCCAATCATGGCATCTGGCCGTCCTTTAAAAAGCGCTGCATAGCCTACACGCAGCATATTTTGACGATGTCGCTAGTTCAG
>JACCGJ010020623.1:0-49298 GCA_013407085.1 Atriophallophorus winterbourni
TGAGACGCGTGTCATTGGAGCATTTTTGGAATTGGGAGCTTATCCCCAAAACCTTGGAACCTTTAGCATTGATAAATAAATCGTACAGATTTTATTAGAATATTTAAAACAGTATCAAGCAAATTGCATTAAATATCAAGTTTTTTTCGAAATCGTGCCGATTGAAGATTATTGATAGTATATTGAAAATAAATTCGTTTTAGTTCAAATCGGGGTGATTTCTTTACGATGGAATCACTATGAGACTCGTCAACACTCTAAATTCACTACTGAGATCCGCTTAGAAATAGATTATTATGACAGAAGAAGGTCGATCAGTGTGGTCAATTGGTCAGTTCGGATGAAATTTTATTACAAGGGCGATCTTGCACTTCAGAACACTGTATCCACAGAAATGTAATCCAATACTATTCGTACCCAGTAGATAATCAGACCAATATGCTAAAAAACGGTTCAACCAAGATATGTCAAATGATTCACAGATTCAAGCTGAAAATTTTTTCCACTGTAATTATGGGATACGATACATCTCTTGACCAAGGAACTTGACTTTGTTCATGCTTACTGTAAAACCAAAGACTTTGCATATTAGAAAAGAACAGCTGATTAGAGACTGGAAAACTTCTTGGGTGTAAGCAATAATGACTGTATCTTTAGCAAACAGCAGATCACACATTATCACATCTCGTACCTGGGTTTGTGATCTCTAACAGATAGGGCCGAAACACTTGCCATCACATCGCGTGCATCGGAACATAACTTTCATCATCAACATCACAAAAACATGCTTCAGCGGCAGTGTGAAGAAAACGCCGATCAGAGTGAGAGCAATAACAGGTCCTTGTTTGACGCCTCGGCGAATATCAAAGGCTTCTGAATTGAAGCCGTTGACATGGATTGAGACTTTCATGTCAAAAGTGAAATAAATATCTATGTTTGCAATGTTTGGATAGCAACTTATAATATATATATCTATATATTAGAGATATATATATATAATATATATAAGATAATATCTATATATATATTTTCTGAAAGACACTCCAAGTTGGCATATTTCAATGCCTTACAAAGAATAATCGTATGCTCTGTTCCTGACACTCTTATCAAAGTTTTCCCAGGGAGAAGATCGTGTCAACGGTTGATTTTCTTGCGAATGCCACATTGATATTTCGAGCAAACTCTATCGGTTTATTCTTGTAATCGCATCTATGAGACGTTAGCACACAAATCGCCTACAAATTTTAGATGAGAGATAAATCGTTAACTGTTGCTGTTGCCTCTAGAAAGGTTAACCTTAGAAAGTCCGATTGTCTAAGTATCTAAAAATTTATTAGCATTATTAGAAATCATATTACTCATTGGTAGCCATAACCAATTCGAAATAATTATTAAGTTTGACGTATGAATATTTTAAGATTTCATGTTCGCATTGTACATCTGATGTCGCCAATTGTCTGCCTACATTTATAGAAAAACGTGAATCAAAATGCTGCAATTTGGGATGCTACACTCAACCTAGCTGTCTCGAGTTTTACGGTGAGACTTGCCAATCTTATACCATTGAGGATTCCAGAACAAGAGAAGTGTGCTTAAAAGGTAACCTAATGATTTTCAGTGTTCATTAGGATTCAATTCTACTAACTTTTGCTACTAGTTATTTTTGAGTAGGCTAATAACTTGTTAAAATGATGCAACTTCATCGAACGGTAATAAAAAGAATATTTTTGGAAATATCACCACGCCGATCAAGTGCCCGTTAATTAGTTAGTGCAATTAATTGGTTGTAAACGTGAATTTCGTGACTTTACTCATATTTGCAACAAAATATGAACTCTTCGTCAAACATGTTGTTGGCACTCAACGCAATTGCAAAATACAAATTGGATTCGCATGCGTTAAAACAGTGAAAAATATTAAACATTACTCTTCATTTTAAAACTCTGTCGTTTAATACAGGCATGAGCAAGTTGCCTAATTACACGAAAGTCTTTTCCAAGTTAGAATGAAATCAAAATTCGTAGTTTTATAGAAATGCCAATCTGTTCACGCTTTTCAATCAAATGAAACTACTACATGATATTTGAAGCTTTCATTTGTTGAGTATGGTTAGTGAGATTATTCGTTTTTGATCTTGAAACAGTAGAGAAATGATGAAGAAGACTCCAATCTTAAACACACTGAAGGATAAGGCTGCCACAAACGACATGTTTATCGAAATGCAATTATGTACATTTGAATGAGCACAAACAGCCCAGTATTTTTAAACGCTTCACCAACACCCAACCCCAAGGCCTGTTAAACGAATCACTTGTTAAGTACAGAAAGGGCAATTGTATTCTTTATCTTGTTCTGATTTAAATTCACAGACGGGAATTTTGATAATGACTGTGGGAAGCAGTTCATTGACAGGTTGATATTCACAGAGTTTCGGTAATGACATTCTCGATAGCTTCGCACGCATTTGCCCAATGGATAATTGATTAATTACGCAGCAAAAAGCGGAGCGTTGTCTTCATTAACAAAATTTTCATGCGTCGAAATCCTTTCTTCCTCAGGAACAACTCTAAAGTTCACCTTAAATCCTGAATTCGATTTGGATAAAGGAAATTTCATGTGCCATTTGGAACGTTCATCTTCGCCTCTTGTGTATACAATTCACGTGAGAATCACATTCAACGGCTCTACTATCTTGCGAACGGAAAAACATCAACTCCGTAGACCACAGACGCTTTCCGTCAGCAGACGTACTGGAATGAAGACGCAAAAGTCAACACACGATGGAGATGATTCCCACAACCGCGTCTCCATGTTTGACGGTAGCCTGCTGATTGAACATGGGTCTGGTCGGCGTTTGCCTCATGATGGAATTCTAAAGCACGATTTCGTTCACAACGTGACAGAATTTTTCCGACTTAAAGACAAAGAAGATTTTCAAAAAGGACCGCTTGAACTTCAGCTACATAAAAGTGAAAAATACACAACAATACAAGTATGTAGTTTGCAGGAATTGTTCTCCCCATGTTACCGATATGTTGTCATGTAATTTATTTTAATTGAATTGGATGAAAGAATTTTCGTAAAATTACAGAAGGATGGTAATTTATAACTTATTCTAAACAGCTATTTCTAATGGGTAGTAAATATAATTGTCCTTATTGACTCCAACTCTACTTACACCGTGAGTAATTGTGATACAACAGTAAAATTTCGAGAGATTTAACAGGTTTATTGCATGGGACCTTGAAAAACTTTTCGACTGTTCGAGTTCAAGATGGAACAACAATCAAACAGAACAAATTGATGCTATGCATAAATCAGGTACTTCTGTTGTGGTTTGATGAATATTTAATATTTATTACATAGTTACAATTCACCGAAGGAATTCGTCGTCTTAGAGCTATGTTCCTGTATTTGATTGTTAAGATTGAAATATGGAAAAACCCGCCGACGATACTAAAAAACTCAGGTATTGTCTCGTTTATTGAAAAATATTCGTTAGGATAAATGCCGTGTTATATAAAATGGCTGTAGGGTGGAATTACTACCCACAAATATATCCAGTTTGTTTGTAAAAATCATTTTAGTAGATGATTGCACAACATCTGACGGTAGGGAGTTCCATAATAATCAAACGCGCACCAAATAGAAGAACCGACGGTAAAATGTGAAATATCTAATGCCAGTAGGTGAGAATGTATGGTATGGCTTCACCTGAGGAGAAATAGATGCCATAGAAGGTGTATTATTGAGTTCATTGTTTTATAAGTTAGGATTAGATCCTATCAAACCGTCTGCGAGGCAGTGTATATAAATTAAGATGCACCAGTTGATCCTTATATTGTTTTTTCGTCTACATTAATGGAACTGAAAGCTTGTCTTTTTGTCCGATACTTCGAGAGTCGGACATTGTTTGTTTTTTGGGATTGCCGTAGTGTTAATAATCCAAGTTTCGTCAGTTTGTAGAAGCCGTGGTTCATTAGACGGTTTGGGTGTAGAAAGTCTTGGGTCATTCATTCTGACGTTCTTCGGGCGATTCCTATGATTTGCTTTTTAGTTGGCCCTAATTAATTCCATCTTAGCTCTCGTTAAAAATGTTATACGACATTTAGTCTGTGAATGTGTACAGAGCAAGTAAGATTTTAGAAGAACATCTTCCATATCTTTTTTATTTTAAGAGTTATCCTCAGTGAATGCAGCTCGTCAAGATGAGAAGAATTGGGGTGCCGAACTAGGCGGGTTATATGTTCAGGCAGTATCGAGCTCATACCCATCATTGAACACAGCTGTTACCATTGTGAGTTCGTCTACTTGAGAAAATCTTCCCTGATGTATCCGGCACATTGGTGCAGGTTATACTGAGATTCTTATACTTTGTTTTAATTTCCATAATATTTTTGGATGTAGAGGAATTCCGCTGATTGACAGTCAGTAGACGCCCCTTCGAATCTTTAATCTGACTAACATCGGAGTCGCAGCTAGCGTTTACATCACTAAGCTGTTCATCCTCCCGCAAATTCTCTTCAGGTAGCGGAGCATCTTGTGGAGGTACGGGATGTAGCGTTAGGTTTACGTTGTCTTCAATTTACTGTGAGTTATTTCGGGCATTTACTACCGACTTCAATGTTTTCTCGAATTTTTGAGAACAGTTCTCGAAGTATTTGATTCGATCTTCTAGGTTTCCTGATTGTGATACATTGGTCTCGGCGCCGTTTAACGGCTTTGTTCTACAGACAATGCCTACATAGCAGACACCTATAATTTCAGCATTTGAGACAACTGCCTCTTTAGTCAAAACTTTATCGCAATCAGTGTGCATCATAGTCGAGCACATAAAACACATGACTACTTTCGATTTCACACTTACAACCTTTTGGTAAATTTTACACAAATCACGCGTAGTTGCCTTGGCACCTGACATCCGACGCCAGCTGAGGTCAAGGTCGTCTGATCGTTGAAAACACAGGCGCGTATCGATCAATTAACGGTTGAGAGAAGAAATTTGCGAGGTTCGCGTGGGAACGTAACACCATGTATTAGATGCAAATTAGTGAGTAAAACAGTCGTGGTGACAGTAGATTTGATCTTACATAAAAGAAACAGGGCTTGTTCAATTAAGCAGAAGAAGATCATTCGAATGATCGTGGTTCCGAGCAAGTAAACTAGCGACAAGAAAAGTTGCACGCGCACAAAATTTTCACCGTGATGTGCAAAATATTGATCACAGGAAATTGAGAATGATTAGGTCCAATAGATCGCTTTAAGAGAAATCGAATGGTGTAGGAATGATCCAGATAGAATCCGCAAGTGACGAGTAATTTTCGAAAGTATCAGAGCACAAAGTTATGCGTCCGCACCTTCGGACAATAAAGATGATGATGATGATGATGATGAATATCGTGAGCGCCACAATAAAGCGATGATGACAAATGAGAGCAAAATCAAAATTTAATCCCGCGATACGTTTCGGTAGTTGCTCGTACGATGTTGAAAATATGACCAGTCGATGGCGAAGATTAAGATCTTTGCGTTAACGTTTATCCCTTGGATGACTTGAAGATTATTAACAGCGTTGAACGCGTAGATCCAATTCGCTCCTATAATAGAATACCGGTACGAGAGTTGTATATCCAAAAGGCTGGCTTCGAAGGGAATAATATAATATGTATAATATTTGTACATACGTTCAAGTGTTTGAACAGTATATCTTGATAATCAGCAGCTCAAAATAATGCGTCCGCCCGGCGCAATCACAGGTTGAAGGCTCAATCACACCCCGTTTACATTACTCCCAGGTTTCGAAACCATTTTATTACAACACGGGATCGTGGATGGAACATACTTGTAACATCAACGTAGATCACATTCACAGAGGTCAGTCCATCTACAAGGAATCCAGCGGAATACGGGTGAACACGACTGGACGTGTTTATCGACAACCTGATGGATCCTTCCGGCACATCTTGAGTAAACCGGGAGATGATAGCTGGATCTCCGTGGTATTCAACAGCGGTTTGTTTTGAGTGAATTTAAATCTTGTTATTTTCAATAAAGTAACAAAATGTTTACTTATTCTATGAATACATTCACATGAAGTTTGTAGAAACTGTATAGAGTATCATGATTTTATTTGCTGTTATATGTGACAAACTGTTGTTGCTGAAATAGAAACCGATACCTTATCTTGGCACAATTTATTCTTCAGTCTGCATAAATATCAAGCATTTAACGGTCACTAGTAGTCCTTGAACATTCGTGTACACGAAATTTTAGCAATTAAATTAATTACACAACAAAATTGAAAAAAATCACGAAGAACTCTCGACATCAGAGTTTAATTTGGCAGTTGCGTCTTCAAGAAGGCAACAGCCTTTGATTGGTTAACCATTTATCGAACTAGGTAAGGAACAATAGAATTCCTGAATTTCTCATTTTCACGAATAGGGAATGAAATATTGGCTTCGTTAGAAGGAGAAAGAACTGCAAGCATTAACCTTCTTGTGTAGTGGATGTGCATCATCAAAGAGAGAAACCGTAAGAGAACGGTGTATTAAAACATTTTGTCTTGGAAAGCGTAGTCTGAATTCATATTTCACTCTCTGTATCGAAAACATGTAGGAATAACGAGAGATGAGTCGTTTGAGATTAATGACTCGAAACTCGAGGATAGGATCCAACGATGTCAAAGTCACAGCCGTCTGATTCGCTACTGTTTACACCATTCGCTTGCAGAAAACCCATGTATTCCTCGATTCTCAACTGCCAAATGACCCACGTTTATTACGGACAAGAAGAAGAATAGAACACACACCAAGTGTATCTTGTAGTTACAAAGAAATGATTTAGTGTTTATGTGCCGGTTGTAACTTCGATTTGTTTTGCCTTTGGATTTCGTACCGAACATCAACATGTTAGACAATAATTGACAATTTGCATAATGGTAAATTGTTGGCTTTGTGCTACATTCATTCAAATATTCAGGAAAAGATCTTAAACGATTCTTGTGTACACAATTGCGAAAAATAACTTCGGATATTTCGTCGTTTCCTGATTCTGCATTATGGCGATGCGTAGCAGGTCCAGTGTTACTCTCCATTGCTAAATATAACTATTACATTATGCAACTAATTAGGGCAAGCAGGTTAGGCCAGTTATTGTTCTACAAATTTTATGTGGTGTGAGGATTCCTATTACTGGTCAAAGCATACGATTGGCCTTCAAGGTAGTCGGAGCTGAGTGTCCTAGAACCGATAAGCAATCTCCATAGGTGTAATTCTTTGTTGTATGTGTAATAAAAATGTTGATGAATTGGCGTTCTCTTGAGCTATGGGATTCCGTGATGAACTAGAGTAACGCTGAATAGGCTGTCGTTAGGTGTCTATCGCGATGAAGTATCGGAAAGTTTGAGTTGGATCACGTGACCTCAAGATAGGGAACAATAAACCTAACAGAGTTCACGATCCATATGCAATGGATCCAATTAACCTGTCCTCACCCCACGATAACGATTTAGAAATTTGGTGGTGAATGCGTTAACATACAAGCTGATTTAGTTTGGTAAACCATATTAATGTTTAACGTAAATAGGTGTTCACATCTCTAGCACTTTTATTTTACAACCGATATTTAGATTAATTTCGGCCCTCATGTGGAGATAATAGGATTATTTTCAATGATTCATGGAACAGTTGTTATTGTTTTTACTAGCCTCTTTCGGTCGATGTCGACCAAGGATGTACAGGATTGTTTCACGTTCCACAGCTTATCTAATAAGTAAACGGGCGGATTAGGGAGGAACAATCTCTTGTTAGTATTGTTTGGAATATTTGTAGCTCGGGTCGTTGTTGGGACAAAAACTACATCGGGCAAACCGGTCGAAAACTAAAAACTCATGACTCAACTACTCAACTCAAAACTACATGAGCATCAACTAGCCATACGACGTCACGACATCAAGTCTCTCATATCAACGCACGTCGACAACGAAGATCACGGGATGGACTGGCATAACTGCCATATCTTGGGTCGAGCTAATAACAAAGCAGCACGAGAGTTCATCGAACCTGGTACTCCGGTGAACAATCGATCAACGAACACGTGAGCTTGGACGACATCTACGCACGGATGCGACTGAGACGAAGAACCGAAAAGGCAACCAATCACATGCGAGCACGTGACCAATGGTCGGCCGGCCAAATACCATCGTCAGTGCCACTTCGAGCAGTTAATTTGCCTCAATCGCTGAAGATGTTGCCTAGTCTGGCAACGAAACGTCCGATGCAAACTCAACGAGCTCGGAGAAAAATTCAAGCTTAGAGCAATCTCTCTCGCAGTACTCGGTCGATTGGCGTCAATTGCCGAGAGCTGTATCTTCTCATCCCCAGCTTGCAGACGACGCTTTACACAATGCTTCCAATGTAAGCGGTCAAGAGCAAGTTCTTCCTAACTCGCCGGGTCAATGAGAAGAGCTTTCATATCTAAACAAGTTGCGCTTGTATGCCACTGTTGGGTAAGGTTGGTACCACCAACCTGTTCAATCACATGAGCCTCCACTCATGGAGACTGGGTTTAAAACCCATGACCATGAATATAAAACACATTTGCATGCATCTCCTTCACACAAAACACCCCACGACCGGTTTCGTGCTGTTTGCACTCATCAGGTAGGGATAGTAGGATCAGGATCAGCATGCGCTTGAAACAGTGGAAGAATGGTTGACAAGTTGCGTTTGTATGCCACTGTTGGGTAAGGTTGGAACGACCAACTTGTTTACCATTCTTCCACTGTTTCTAGCGCATGCGGATCCTGATCCTACTGTCCCTACCTGATGAGTGCAAACAGCACTAAACCGGTCGTGGTGTGTTTTGTGTGAAGGAGATGCATGCAAATGTGTTTTATAGCTTCCATATCTCTTTTGCAAACGTCTTTGTTTTGCAAGTGCGGTCTGCCCTATGATCGACTTCCTAATTGCAACTCAATATAGAGTAGATCTTTCGGAATACGTCCATTTTCAGTTCTGTAGACATGACCAAGCCACCGCAGGCGGCGCTGTCGCAATACGGTGAACATGCTGTGTAGACCAGCTTTTGAACGCACTTCAGTATTCGTCACTTTGTCAATCAAGATATATTCAAGATACAACGGATTCTCCTTAGATGGATATCATCCAGCTTCCGTTCGTGTCTTGCGTGGATGGTCCAGGTGTTTCTACGGTACAGTAAAGTATTTAGTACGCACGCGCTGTATACCATCATCTTTGTCTTAAAAGCCAACTCGCGGTAAAGTTGAAAATTTAATACTTCATTTTCACTGATTTTAGAACGAACTGCACTTTTCGAATATAGAATTGCAGAATGATTGTTTGTCGAGCGCTAAAGAAGCTCAAACTTTCCAATATATTGTCGTGCTCAAATCAGATTTATATAGGATAATAAACCTAGCTGTTAGCCATCATCAAGTGGATACATAAAGATTGTGTTCAAGGACCCTGGAAACAGTGGTAAAGTTGTTAAAAAGTAATATTTATGAATGATAAGTACCAGTGGAAACAGTGGTAAAGCTGTTAAAAAGTAATATTTATGAATGATAAGTAAAAGTCAGTGGTCTCAAAATTAAAATGTTTTTCTCCATAAATGCAGCTCAGTTTTGTGAACTAATTAAATCGAATTAACTATTCAAACGTTTCCTAAAACTGACGGTGTTTTGCATGGTAATCTCAGTTTGAGCACTCGCTTACGAGGTAGAAAAAACTAAGGTTTTAGAAGCAATAACTGTAAATCTCATCAAATATATGAAAGGAGTAAACTTATATATAAGACCAGAGTGCTTATTTATGATGTTTACGCGAAAAAGAATTATGACATTTAATCATACAAAGCAAATCATGACGACGCGTGAGAAATTGAGTTATTTTCATCAGAATTTCACACTTTGATTAACAGTTAATAAATGGGGTTGGTTTCGATCAGCCCTTTGTCAATTCACAAATCACGTTCATTCGGACGCTGGCATCCGATCGAATTTCAAACCAGGTTATATACTGAAAAAGCCGAAAGTTTCCCACAGGATACGAAGAAAATTTTCACAACCTGGCATTGGATCTTGCAGATCACTGTTATCGGAAACGTGGATCATAAGCATTGAAGGTCAGGGGTTGTAAAATGTTCATCCGGTATTCCACATTTTGTCTATAGCAGAAAGTTATGCCGATAAATAATTTTATTATGAATTAAACGCAATTCATTAACTCATGTTCGTTGCAAATATTATTCACAGATTTGTATTGGAAGTAGGAACTGTTATTTGTGATGAATCCGAATTTCCATGCATTTCCAACACACGCACAACATGAACGGTTTCGCGTTGTTTGCATATAGCATATAAATGGTTCGTTATATGAACACGTTTACATAGTGAGATCCTTGGTATTGCCTTACTTACCACCCTGATACACAATATGCAATATATACCTGATTCAAGGATTCAAGGATTTATAGTTAAAAAAAGTTAATACTTCACAACACCACAGGATTACGGTATGAATAAAAACAGGAAAAATACCATAGTATAAAAGCAATAGTGAATATCAAATTTAAGGCTTACCAATGTTATTCTTTTCCATATGTAAGTCCAATTTTGCTTTAAAAATCGCCAAGCAATGAGAGTCCACCACATTTCGGGGTAGGGAATTTCAAAGAAATATAGAACGTACGGCGAAAAAATGGCGCCGACAATCAATACGGGAACTTGGAACGTAAAGGGATAAGGTATGTCCGCGTGTCACTTTCCCAACACACACATCGAGCAAGTATTTTAGTGGATGCCCTTCAGTAGACACAATTCAATATGTCAGAATAATATCGCGTCGTATCCTCCTTTGGGTAAAGTCGCATAGACCCAGACGTTGCAAACAGCTAGAGACCGGTTTTGGATTATCAGTTCTGGGGATATGAGCAACACCGTCGATTATTTGATCGGTTATTTTCCAGCTTTTAACATTCTGAACTCTAAGTTCCTGATAGCGAACCATACCACCGTTAAATATGTCCGAAAATATGCCGAAGTGTAAAAAATTATAATGGACAATACTCACGTTATTAACCTGAAACATTTGTAAACACATATCAATGAATGAACTAATGCCGTTGAGGCATTTGTGAAGCAAGTTAATTATCTTGTCTAACAGAATTCAGCATAACTCTAGTTTGACTGGGTTCAATGTAATAATCAGTCCCACTAACCAGACCTGTGATAATGTTTGAGATCATTTTGGACTATAAAGTTTCACTAACCTTTTCCAAATGCCAATCATACAAAAATCATAATATTTTAATCAAGAATGCAGAAAGATCAGACACATCTCGTGTGTTTATTCTACATGTACAATGAAATACATATCATTGATGTATCCCTTTTTGTCAGACAAAAATAAAACATTTATGGGCAATGCATTTTGTACGAACACAAATGGATTGACCAATGTTACAGCATTTGATCTTGCCTAACATCTATCCAAGTTTTATAATTCTTGAAAAAACAGTCTGTTGTGTTTACCTGATGAATAAACAAAGCGATTCGGTATTAGTCAGGTGTGCGTGCTTCGAAATAGAAAAGTAAATATGGCAAATTTAAGTGATTCAATTGATTATTCGCGCTGGAAATTATGTAAGTCACGGTTGAATGAGTCTGGCACTAGCAACCTGTTTATTCACAAGTCTCCAATCGCGAGTAGAACGCTCAAACCAATGACTGATGTGCACATGAATAAGGCTTTAATGTTCAAACTCAATATATATATATATATATATATATATATATTTATAACGGCACATGTAAATGTCAAGGAACGGTTCCAAGGTTGCCATTGCCAGAGCGGTTTGGAGAATGAGATCCTAATTCCAAACATGCTCCAATGGCACGCGTCTCATATAGCCTCTGACAACCAAGTACAGCTCCTAGCCTGCACGCGTGGTCCTCTGTGACCCGGCAGAACTGCTTCCCCTGACAGAAGAAAGGGCGAAGGTGGCTGACTAGCGCCTCAAAACCAGCAAAAAGTATCAGCCTAGCTGTTCCTTTGTTTCCGGTTGTGTCGTGGAGAGAGAGCACTTGCTGCGTGGGCAACAGCTAGTTCTCCACTTTGAACTGCCCTGGCGTACATCACAACGCACCAATGTGATTAAAACGCTTGGTCCTGCAGGTCTTATCCAAAAGAGGGTTCAGATTTTAAAGTTGTTCCACCATATCTTCACTGTTTCAAAGCACATAGATCGCGAGCGCACTGTTCCTACCAGAGTAGTACAAACAGCCCGATGTCATTCGTGGGGTGTACAATTGTACGAATACGGATTTCAAGTATAACCTTTATTGTAGCATGAGGTAGTTTTCTCAACGCAACAATCTGCACCTACAAATCTATATGTTAACGTCACTCAAAGCTATAATTGTTCCGCTGACGCATTGTGTAATTGGTAAAAAACAGCGGAAAACATGTTCTGCAGACTATAGTCTGACTTTACCGGAGCAAAGTTAATCATTATCATTAATATAATAGATATATCGTACAATATATATAGCAGGTTTTCATAATGCGATGCTGATCGAAGTCCGTGAGGCCACTTTTGTAAAGCAAGAACCTTGTTTCAAAATTAATATAATTTGGAACCTCCGAGCATAATTTTCAAGGATGCATGTATGTGTCTGCGTAAAGATAACATTTTTCGTCAGATTGCTTCTGACAGCCACCAGGCGAATGCGAGCAAGCATAATAATTCAATTTAGACACTTCACATTTAGCAAATTACTTTCACCGTCTCGTGGGAACTGGAATCTTGATTCGAAGACAAATTGCTTCCAGGGAAAGCGTTTACCAGTTACAAAACTTGAACATCTTTCTCCATAATTATACCTGATACGGCGTTTGTTTGAATTTATGAAGAACCAATCGCAGTTGAGCGTGTGTGATTAGCGATTCGCCAATCCAAATTTCAAGGTCGAATGGCAGCGAATGGTCGTCAATCAAAACAAGTGGCGGTAATTTGTTACATTTAGCAGATCCCATTAAACAGGTTAATGAGCAACTTGGTTTCTAACTGACTGAAAGGACAATACTAGCGAAGCTATCAAGAATCCTAGCTGATATGTTATCGTGAGTCATACTTGATATGTCAAAGGTTTAATGAATGTCAGCACACTTGGTGTAAGGATAAAGACAAACGGCAGTTTACGCAAAACTATGTACTGAAAAATGATTCACAGTGGCACTTAGAAAACATTTTTTAGAAGAAATATCCGAATTATTTTGTGATGCGGCTGACTGATGAGCTTAATTGCTTAACATAAAATATAACATTATGATCAAGAGTCAAAAGTTTCGTAGATACCAGTTCTTGAGTGTTTTATAATGTTTATTAATTTAGTGATCATGTAGCGCAAGCATTTCCTGGAATACAATTCAACAAAGATAATAATAATAATAATAATAATAATAATAATAATGATGATGATGATAATGATAATAATAATAATAACAATAATAAAAATAATAATAATAAAAATAATAATAATAATATTTATAATAATAATAATAATAATAATAATAATAATAATAATAATAATAATATTAATATTAATATTAATAATATTAATAATAATAATAATAATAATAATAATTGACGAATAGCAAAAGGTCCATTCATTTCAACAGATTTTATTTAAAATATGATGTCGAATATAAGGACTTAGGAAAATGTCGCAAATTTTAATCGATTTAACAGAAAATCTCCATCTAGAACGTGAAAGTTTATCGAGTGTCAATGAAAACAGTTGCCATTTTACGGAGATAAATACGTGCGAGGTATACATGCGAAAACTGTTGAGGTCAGGAAGATCTGAGGTCGGTAAATTTTGCCACACATTTTATTATTATAACATTCAGGATAATATCAGTCCGGTCGAAGCTAAACCGCATATCTTTTCCTTACGTCATTGCGTCACTGGCTTTGCGGACACCGAATGCATCACTGACCACCTCAGACCCCGTGTTTCTTTCTCACATGTAAATTGCCTCCTGATTCATCCCTATGGCAAACCGTTCCAAAGTTACTCACATTTATTCACGAATCAAACAGCACAAGAGAATTCTAATTTCTCAAACACCTTGATATGTATATAACCACGAATATAATACACACCAATCGTAACTACACAAATCCCGTTACAACAACGTCATCTTTTACATGTCTTTATCATTTGTCACTTTTATCTGTTTTTCAATCGATTTCATCCCTGTCGGTTCAGTTCCATCACACACAAGTTTGGGCTCGGTTAACCTATCTTGGCTGTTGAATATCGTTTATTTGAGGCTGACGGTTACTCATGATAGCCAGGAGGGTTTGTGCTCGAACAGCTCTCACGTAATCGAAATTATGCGGGTATTTTTAATCTGCGAGTTTGGCTCTGGCCACTCTTGTGTTATGCTTGATACTGGCGTTCCGCATATCATCTCCGAATGGTCATGATTAAGGCTCGTCACCGATACACTTAAATATATATTAGAACATACTCACTCGTTAACACCTTATCACAAAATTTATAATTGTAATCTCATGCGAATTTAGCAAACGCATCCGATTGATGAAATCTTCCGAATGTCTGCTTTCAACACTTCCTGGAAAATTAGAATTCAGTGTGAATTCTTGACCCGCACTGCTTTAATTATATAATGCTGTTTTCCGTGGGAGAATTTTATTTTATTGTCATTCATATTATTTTATTAATGATTGTTTTTAGTTGGTATGCAACTGACCTTTAATCATGCAGATACGGTTATCTAGAACAATTTCGTTCGTTTCATGTTCGCGAGCATGTCGGATATGCCAACATTTTCAACAGTATCTTCAGAGTTAATATTTAGTCCACAATTTGTTCACTACTTTAAAACATGGGGATCGCAATCTTACTTTCCTTACCTGATTATTGTAAGCAAAACATAATATTTGGTCGTGGGTGTGATTAAAATGCATGGGTTTAATCCATCTCTATGTGTATGAGCACGTTTGACCGAAACGTTTAGCCGTGCAAGCCATATCCAATAGTGCTTAGCTAAGCCACATCTTGAATTGCCACTGTTCGGTAAGGCTGGTACGACCAACATGTTCAATCACATGAGCCCCTACTCATATAGAATATGTTTACAACCCATGACTATGAATAAAAATGCTTATTTGCAAGCATCTCTATCACACACTTTACGACCGGTGGGGTTGAAAACAATGTGCATAAAAGCGCAACTTGTTTACCATTCTTCCACTGTTTCAAGCGCATTCGGATCCTGATCCTACTGTCCCTGCCTGATGGGTGTAAACAGCATGAAACCGGTCGTAGGGTGTGTGTGTTGGAGATATATGCAAATGGGCTTTTTTAATCAAAGTCACATCTTGTTGACAATATTCCCGCTGTGTTGTTTCATGTGAATTCTGATCGTGCTGTCTCGACCTAGTGTGTGTAGACCGGGTTAATCCGGGAGTCGGATGTGTGTCGTATAAATCATGCAAATAGATCAATTTTTCGAGTCCATGGTTTTAACCTCATCTAGATGTGCATGGGCAAGTTGGATCGAAACGTTTAGTCATGCAAGCCTTATTCAACAGTGACCTGAAAGTTCAAATATTATTTACCGTTCTTTCATTGTTTCATGCCATACCGATTCAAGAATACTGCTAAAAAATTCATTAGTGCATACATCACAAAACACGCCGTAGTTTGTGTGTGATGTAGAGGAATGCGAATATGACTTCTTTTCAAGCCCAGGTGTTTAATAACATCAGTTCAATTCAAATCAATTCAAAGTATTATGGTGCTCACATCCCCATCCAATACACACAACTACTGATACCTGGTTGTTTGCCGTCATCAGTTGAAGAGAGTAAGATCATGTTCAGTGAGACTTGAAAAAGTGGTAAAGTGGTTCTTTGTAGGAACCATATATAACAGTGGCATACAGGTATAACAATGTTTACCGCCTAACCAATGATTCAGGGCTCATTGGATCTGATCTTACTGTGTCCACTTGATGACGGCAAACAGCCAGAAACGGGAAGTGGTGTATAAGGAATGGTGATGTGAGCACCACAATTCATTGGTCTTTTATCTGCACCTCGAGCGCTAGGACATGAATCACTTTGTGATTCTGTATCTAAACTTCGTGGTTCTTTGTAAGAAACTTATACAAAAGTGCCTTGCAAGTATAACAATTGTTATCAATTTAATACAATTTTAATGGTGTAAATGCATATAGCTTCACAAAAACCACAGAATAATATGGGGACTACGAATAATATAACAAGCAAAAACGGGATTTGGTTGCTTAGTACGTAGTTTAAGAATCAGGTAATAATCCAAAGTGCGAAAATGGTTTTCGATTGGTGGTATGTGGCTGCATGATGTCAAGATGTATGGTGTTCTTAGATGTACGGGTCAAGGGTCAAAAAATCATCAAGACTTCTCTTGCACATCTGCTGATTTGATGAGTTTACAACATAATCTGGTAGAATGTTCTAAGTAAAAGAAAGTCGCACGCAAAAAATGTCGTCTACAGTGGAGTCGCAAGTGAGGGACAGTTAGAGACATTGTGATAGATCTTATCTTTTGCGCAATAAGCAATGTAGAGTGTATACACCCATTATTCACAGCATTGTGACTATTCTGCATACCGATTTACAACATTAGTTTCAATGTTCAAACATTGTTCATGCTTATCATGCATTCCAAACAGACTCCACTCTTTGCAATTCTTGTAAAGTGACATGTTTTCCACTCAAATGCAACTTTTTCATTGGCATTTTCGTTTTGGTTTTTATTTACTAGGTCTGGTGTCATCCTTTCCTACTGTGGCCAAATTGAGAATATCCTACCTAAGCAAAGACAAACAGAAATTCGCACAAACCAGAGATGTGACTGAATATCTGCTGCTTGGATCAAATTTTCAATTTCCAAATAAAAACAATGCTTCTCATTCTGAATTCAAGCTTGTTACTGAACTAAACATTACTTGGAGATCAACCCAGAAAAACAGTGTTCGGATTTTGACCTTGAGCTTAGAAGATTGTCAAGAGGCACATGAGTTCTGTTTTCTCTCAGAATCACACTCAGCTTCAAGGAACGTGATTTTGAGAAACAACAAGTTCCCGTCATCCATCTTTTCTAACATGGACTCTTTTCATTGGACATCAATTTGGTTTTTATATGTGTCAGCTGCAGTCGTGTTTGCTTATTTGACCTTGATAATGGTGTACGGCGGGCTGCGTATTATTTCAAATTCAAAATGTCACACAAGACGTTCATTTTGTACACAACGAGAATACATGACCCAAAGAGTGATCAGAACATTGAAGATCAATCAGAATGAGCGGATGCTCAGCACCAGTTGCAAAGTGTTTATGATGACGTATTTAGGTTTTCGGTTGTTCTATACATTTCTCTTCACCGTCAGCATAGGATTTTCAGTGTTCCTTTGCATCGAATTTCCTGGTGTGATTCTTTTGAAATCCCTGAGGATGGAGGACCATATGTCCTTGCAAAAAACCTCTGTCGTTCGGACAGCTCATGAAACAACTCACACGATATCTCCTTTGCATGTGAACGTTGAACTCCAGCAGGAAATGTGGTGGATAGCTGAGGTGATCAAGATGGATACGTTCGCAAATGAACAACTCGTTAAACAGGTTCGTTTAATCAATTTTCATTATTTCGAATAACTATGCTAGGTAGCAGTTAATTGTCTATAATTAATATTACTGAAGCGTTTTTTAGAACGTAAACGATAGCTGGCGATTTCATGAATATGCTACGTCACCCCTTCACATGGATCTTATACAGTTTTCTTGAAAAGTTCACGACATGTTTTAGTTAAATCAACACGTGAATTTGTTGCTCATGTTTCAAGCATAGCTATATCTCACGTTGGAGTTATTTCTTGTAGCCCTTGCATTGATAATATAATAAACCGGTGTTGCTGAGTTGTTGTGTGCGCGTAAATATAAGCGAATTGTGTATTTTCTGTATAATGAAATGTGTAAGAATTAATTAGTGCATTTCGAAAACATACATCGCATTAACGATTTTATGCTGTTTGTACTCACCAGATAGGGACAGTGCTATCAGGATCCGCGTGCCTTGGAACAGTGGATAAGTAGTAAACTAAGTGCGGACTTGTATACCTCTGTTGGATATGTCTCAAGACCAAACTGTTCAAGCATTTGTGCTCACACACATGTGCAGGGGTTGAAGACATTGTCCTGATAGTAGATTGATCGTGGTGTGTGCGTGATCGAAATGCCTGCGAATGAGGTGTAAACCGTCTGACTCTGTGTGGGACTTATTTTATTTTTGTGCGGCTAGCTTTACGGTGGATGGACCTGCTTTATTGATGGCTCGAATCATGTCAGCTCACACACGACGTTCGGAGGCAAGATCATTGCAAACCGTAATTCAGTAGCGTTAGCATCTTCGAACACCGTAGACGGTACGCAAGGTCAGGAATCTTCATGATTATGGTCACGTGTTTGAACAGGTTGGTTGAGTTAACATCATACAACGGAGACACACAAGTTCAAGATATGGTTTACTCGGGACAGCAGTGATATTTCACTTGAGATGTACGCCTTACAATTAGGAGACCCCTGTGGTCGGTTATATCGATAATCTGTGCTCAATTATTAGATGAGTTTGATTAAATTGCATGCCGGTATAGAATTCTGTTTTATGATTATTGGGTTGATCCCACTGACACGTGTGTGCATATGAAATTCATCAGGTTCGTTTTATCTCTACCATCCAAAAACGGATCTAAACAGTGAGGTTTGCATTCCGTTTCTCAATATTTCAGGATGCTACAAATTTATTAACACAGTCTTTCCAAAAGTTTAAAGCTTGTTCAGTTAAAGAATTCAAGTCATTTTAGTTAAAATCATTTGGTGAAATGTAAATTGATAGTAATGGAAATAATTGGTTATCTAGGAATATTCAGTTGAAACTACTAGACCAGAAAATTAGCTGATACGTAAATCGAAACTAAGTTAATTATTTGGTACTGTTTTACTACAAACATAAATGCTTCATCAGACGTGCATAATAATTTTAAGCACGCAATAAATGAATACTCAGCGAATCTCGAAGTGATTCACAATAAGGAGAACAAAATATACATTTTCAATCAGTAAGGCTTTAACAAATCCGCGTTTTTTAATTCAAAGTAATTCAAAGTTTTAATGGTCCAAAAACAAATAATTTACTGTAACCATGGATTAAAAATATAGGTAATGCATCAAACAATACAAATGTTTTATTAATATGGAAAGTCAACACGTGTATTCAGGTGAGAGGTTGGATTTGATCAACATATAATTGTCAAGTTCAGTCTTGAACAAGTTCAGGCATGATGCCCTAATGATATGTGGGGGCAGTGAGTTCCATATGAAACAAACTCGGACAACAAAGAAGAACCTTCGATAATTTGATCTAGAGTGTGGAATAATTAGCTTGAAGTCATGAAATATGATACCACGTGCTTCTAGAAGAATGAAACAGTTGTTCAAGTGGGTGATCCACTGTATGCAGAGTGTTGAAAAGCAGGATCAAATCACCATGAGACGACGGTACGAAAAATCAAAGAGGTTTAGAGTTGCAATCGTCTCCTCGTATGGCCTGTTATATAGCCCGGTCACCAGTTTTCTAGCGCGGTGTTATACGCGTTGCATCAAGGTTATGTCATTCTATAACCATGGGGACCATGTTTAAACAGCGTACTCCATTGTTGGTCTGATATAAGTGTTAATTATCTGTGTGAGTATCTGTATTGTGAAATTACCGAAAATCCTTCTGAGAAATGCTAAGCTTTTGCAGGACTTTTCGTATACAACAGAACACTGCCGTGAAGACTTCATGTCAATGCTAATCCACACGCCTAGGTCTTTCTTTTCCGTAATCTATAAACGTTTGCTAAGATCACAAATGACTTACCGACGTTCAACATTTAACATTTTAGGATGTTGAATGGTAGGCAGTTTCCCATGGACCACGCATGAAGAGCTTCGAGATCTTTTTGTAGAATTTGGCAATCTCCTATGGCACGTACGCTAATTCAGACTTGATGTCATCTGCAAATAAAATTAGTTGGCTGCCTACGATTTCACGCATATCGTTCGCATACACCAGGAAGATCATTGGCTCCAAGAGTGAGCCTTGAATTATGGCACTTGTAACTTCTACTGGGCTATAGTGCCCCATAAACTCTAACCCCGATAACTCTACCAGTCTAGTAATCCTGTATCCAGGCCAATAATCTGCCCCCCATTTCGAGCTGCTCCAATTTTTATAGCATTTTGCTGTGGTTAACACAGTCAAAAGCTTTGGGCATATCCAAGTAACAAGCATGGATAGGGTATCCATTATCCACGGCTCGAGTCCAGTTATCAATTGTTATGAGAAGATTGATGAGACAGGAGTGTCTTGTCCTGAATCCGTGCTGTGCGATGAAAACAAGCTCATTTTGTTCCAAATGTTTAATAAGTTCATCAGCTACAAATCTTTCGCGAACTTTAGAGACCACCGTTAGGGTAGAGTTTAATTGAGCGAGTTCGTTAGCGGCTTTGAGAGAAATGGATGTAGATCCAGTCGTAGTAAGTAAAGCGGAAACGCCTGTCTTTACCATTGCCTTTCTGTTCACGATCTTGAAGAATAGCTTCGAGATTTGTTCAATTTTATCCTTAAGAATAATTTGATACCCATCTTTATCCTCCTGGTCGAGTTTAGTAACTTTGATTCTCAACAAACGCTAAGATTCCCCGGATTCAGGTGTTGACTGCAGTATGTGGCTTCTCCACGCACCGTTTCTCACCTTTATCCATTTTCGTGATTGACTCCGGATCCTTTTTTAGTTTCTTTGAAACATATTTTGTGTGGAGTTCTATTTTTAGTAGATTTTCTGAAGTATCGATGACCAGCATTGTTGGACTTCAGTGCTAATCGGTGATCAGTCGGTGATCTCATGAAGACCCATTTATAATGCAACCGTATCAATTTTTCTTATCAATTTCTGAGCATCAATTGCTCTTTTCGTTTGCATGCATTTTCGTCACACACTATTGAACTCAACAGGTAGGGTCAGTACGATCCAAATCCGCGTGCCGTAAAATTGTTGATGAATTTGATACAAGGTTTGAACGTGTTACTCATTCCGTCCATAATTTCTGGAGGATGTAGTATCAACATTTGTGTCTTTATGAAGAGAAAAGACCAACAAGCACTCCGCACACCGCAAGTTATTAGCCTTGCTATCAAGCAGCCCACCATTCGGCATTTTACATGCGTTGATGATAAATCCCAGGGGTATTATGAATGACTTGGACAACCGATGTTCACAGTCCTGGAAGATTTTTTCTAATTAATCAACATTTCGACATGTTTATCTTATTTCTTCGCACACCACACAGACGGTTCAATTCTCGTTGTACTCATGAGATTGGCCTAGAATGATAAGAGAAATGGAAAATCAAGCTGGCAATTTGAAAACACCGTTTGACATGGTTGACACGACCGAATTTTCCAAACATATGTACTCAAAATGCAATTATAGATGTGGTTAAACCCATTGGTTTTACAAAATATTCAGATGTTAATGCTTCCGCGTCACACTCACAAGGAATTTGGCTAGTTTCGTACTTTTAACACTCATCAGTTCGAAACATTGATACAGTTTCTAAATAGTCAAGAATAGGTAACTTTTTTCTTGAAAAGAATTCAGCACCGGAATTCCACGAGAGCTTGTTACAGCGTCACATACTGATTGAATCTAACGGGGATTTGCCGCAAATAATTTTACCTAGAGATTTAGAATTATAAAGCAGACAAGCTGCAAGTGTTTTATCTACTTCCGATTTTAGACCTGCTTGTGAGCCGATTTGCTTTACCGAAAAGGTCACATCTGCAAAGTGTTTTTTTATTGAGATTATAATCTTAGAAACATTTACGATGTCGTAAACTACCGCAACCTGATAATTTTATTGGTACATCCCTTTCCCATCGAATACAGCTTACCAGCGTCTCTAGAAAGTCGTAAAACCTTGACTCGTAAAATGTGTGACACAAGCATATAGTACCGTGCAATAAAAAGGAGATAATTGAAGCGTATCGTCTACTTGAAATCATACTGGATTAGCTAATTGCTTAGAATGCAACATTTCTGCTACTTTTCCTCTGTTTCAAGCTTGATCGAACGTGAGGTAGCTGTCACCATCGGATGACATTCAAAACCCGTTTTGGCGCGTAAGCGCTGCGGATTTAAACAAATCATCAGATTGTTGTATTGTGATCATCTTGAGCGCTTGACAAGTTATCACTCTGTTTATCTGTGTTCTAAAACTAATGTTCATCGTAATAACCCAGTTTAACTTTGGCCTCAAAGTAAGCCTTGGTTAACCATTGTTTTTCACTGTTTTAAGGGTCACTGAAACTAATATTTTCACCTGTTACGGTGTATAATTGCGGTGATCTGAGTACCTCAATACATTGATCCGTTTATAAAAAAGATGTATTACACTCTCCGGACAACGTGTTTTCAAATTATACCGTGTTTCATTTGAGTATCTATCAAAAATAACATTTAACTTTCACCCAATCGCTTAAAGAAAATTGAACTCAGGTTTAAAATAACCAAACTTGTATTCCAAATCCTGGTTTTAATTTTTTCCAACTTGATTATTGGAGAATTAATTATAACAAAAATATGATCAGATTAATGTTCGCTCTCAAATTTACTCTGAAATGATCACCAAAGAGATTGCGAACACATAGTCCATTCTGCGGTTTCCAACCCGCTGGATAAATCATTCCAACTCAAACATCTAGCAACATCCGAGGTTATGGTTGCATGTTGAAAGTGCCGCGCTTCAAATGGAACTGCCGCAGGTATTTCTATTCGATGCGTGTGTTCTGTTTGGTATTTCTTAGCTGACAATTCGGTAAGCTTTAACAGCTTAGCGGTTAAAATCAAAACTTGACGACTATATGTGAGCTGCCTGCGATTTCGCCCCTAACTATTAACAAGTTTCACAAGTTATGTGGACATATTCATAGTATTTGTACGTATATATTTGTGTATCATTATTTCGTCCCTGTGTTTGCTGCAAAGTTTATTGTTTTTTTCAACCATAAATCTGTAATCAGGAATCGTTTTACACTATTTGGTCAATAAACACTTTATATATTGATCGACATAAAATAGTTATTTATTTTTCGGGATTTTTTCGTTCAATGCAGCAAGAACAAATATTAACAGAAATCCGAACATGTGGGTTGCAACATACGATTGAACACCAAAGATTATATCAAAGTATCCAAGAATTCTTTAAAAATTATCGAAAGTGGTTGAGTCCGGATTCTAGCAATTTGCTGTTCAATGGAACGTTTTCAGAAAGTGCTCAACCTGATGTGAATATAACTTTGACGGACGATTATATGATGAATGGCTTGAAGACGATCGATCATTTTACCAGGACACAGCTAGAGAAATCAGCATGGAATTTGTTTTTAGATAAGGCGGATCAATACCTCAGTAAGGTAAATTATTCTTTTACATTCATAATCCTTTTAAAATTTGCTCATGTTTACTCTCGACAAATAAACAAGGTGGTAATATTCTATATACAATCAATTTCGTTATATCAGTTGATAGGTTGAAATATTGTGCTTTTGTCAACATGAAATGTTCTTTTTCGACACCGAAACATATACTTTTTCCAGCGTTTTGTTATGTTGTATGTAACAATTTAAAGTAGTGTTCTTAGAAGATTCTCTATATAATGATGTATCAATTTTCGATGCTTGATGTATGGATTAAATATCTTAATGCGTTTAACAAGAAATATATTAATAAGAGTTTTTAATTGATGTAAGATATATATATATATATATATATATATATATATATATATATATATATAGTAGATAATATATATATATATGATATACTAGGTTTCAATTAACGTCGATTAGCAAATGTGATATTCATCTAGCGAATATTCTGTAAGTTCTGTAACAACGTATAGAAAAACCTAGGTTTAAAGCGTTTGTACCGCCATGGGTATCCACTGCAGATCTCAAACTGGACACTGTGAGCACCAAAACATCATGCAAGTTCAGAGTTGGTTCTGAGGATCATCTTCAAGAACGCTCTTTACGTGTAGCTTTCATCAGTAATATATTCGTTTAGATTCGGTCATACAGACAAAATCTATCGCTTTTGATTTGGTTTGAAGAAAATCCTTTTGTACATTTTACATGAAGGCTAGATCCTGCAAATTGCACTTGTTTTAACAAGTCAGTCACAAATATCTGATTATAACAACTTCATTTCTAGTGTGGAAAAAAATATAAGGTGCACAATTTATAGATTCAACAATCATTTTTCACGAGAAGTCATAGTTTACGAATCCAATTCTGTTATTCTGTTGCAGATTATTATAAGTTTGTGGTATAACCGGATAGAGTTGAGTTCTCTCAAGTTGATTTTAAATCGAATGGTCCTTAGTAGGGACAAAGAAGCTGGCTATATCGTGTCAACAAGCTCAGATGTCACAGCGTCTACACCCACGATTTCATGTCTTGTAATTCACCTGAATTGAGGTTCAATTTTAGACAGCGCGTTGTGATGCCTAAGATATCTGTTATATTGTCAGAGTGCCGAGGTAAGCTTGCTGAGTTTTGGAGCTCAGAAATAATCGAGAAAGCGCTCTCAATGATTTCATTCTAATCTTTCGCAATGCGAATTTATGTTTCGTTTGAGCTATAAAGAACTCAACTCAGATATCTTAAGCTATTTTTTGAATGCTTTCGTAGAACATCAAGTCTGCCACTTATTTGAATTCTATATGATTACCGGTACATGTTGTCACTGAGTATGATGATGGCGTACAAGATTATGATGAAACTAAGAAAGAGAATTGTGACGAGGATATGAATAATGATGAGGATTATGAGGGTGATGTTGCTGATGCTAATACGTGTTGTTGCTGCCCTTCTTTACTTAATGTGGGTCATGGATGTACAACACAAGCGCATAATGCTTTCATGCTCCGCGTGTTTTAGAGTGACTAAAGAGTCCGATTTGGGAGGGACAATCTCTTCCGCAGCTCTCACACCGAAAGGTAGTACTCGTTCAATCGGCGATACTTGCACGCCAGCGGCGTGATCATAAACCAAGAGTTTTATATGCTCTTCACCAGTATGTTGGGGAATTGTAAACTTGTTATTTCGCTTTTACGCAGACAGGCAAAACCGCCTTTTTGATATGCATTCACTTGCAGGAAATGAGTAAAATCTTCAGATGAAAATCTTGTCAGTTGATCTACACGTCATTTGGCACTGTATTTTAGCATGCATTCGTGATTGGAAGAAAAATATGTTTCCGCCTACTTCCGATATTCAGACGGAATAAATATTCGGTTAAAAAAATGAATTTAAAAATCCGATGTATACAATTACAAATCAAAATGAACATACTATTATTTAATGCATTTAAAACTTGTATATCAAAATCAGTGTTGTTACTTCAAAATATCACATTAAGAATTATAATCAATTTTTAATCATCATTTATTCCGGAATTATTGATTTCTCATGTCGAATCATTTCATGGAAAGCACATTTGCAGCAAGAATAATGGCATTTCTTCGGTGACGAGCAACTAAGTTTGACAAAGCTGGAAATAAAATCAAATATATGTCTCTAGAACATTCGGTATTCCTACTATCATCAGCATTTCACTTTCCAAATCAAAGCCGATGGACCCAAATTTCGGCAACATTTACTATTAGAAATTCCCTTTTATGTTTAATATCGAATAATCATTTTTCTAATTCCAAAATTGGGCAAGTTTTCTCCTTCAAACTTTCTACTTTCTGAAAATATATTTCAAATTTTTTGGAATAATAAGCGAATATTTCATCGTGCTTATCATCGTCTAGTTCCTCTGATTGCAACCGTCAACCGCACATATGTTTGCTCATCAAGTTTAGATAAATAATAAATCATTTTTCTGCTAATTATCTATTGCGATATTATTTCAAGTAGTGTCGACTTATTTTGGATTTTGATGAATTACGCAGCGGGTTGTACGTAATTAAAGCTAAGGAAAGTTTTTCGGTTTGCTTCGTTGATTTATTATTGAAAAATTGCTCTAAAATTATGTTAAGTTAGGTTAAAATAGTGAATTGAAATAACTCGGATGTTAAAGACAGTTCGCATAACGTTCACATTTTCAAATTCATTCCGAAATAGCTCGCAATGAAATATTCACCTATGGTTAGTTTTCATCACACACACAACTCCCATGATGATATTCTATTAAAGTAATTTAATAATTTACAGCTTCGAGATCACCTGGATACAAAAGTGATCGACCAATGGTCCCCGTTCGATCGAATGTTGAGCAATCTGCTTGGGAATATGTGGAGTCTACCTGCTAGACGGGCGCTAAATCAGACGCGCGCATCAGATAATCTCATTACCGAGGTAGATATGCATGATTATTCACACACTACCGTCGAATCTCCGGGGACAGAGGCAATCAATATGAATCAGCCCGCTGGATTATCGAGGCATCGTCAACAGAGGGAAGCCGAAGCGTTAAAATTGGCGTATTACTTGGGTGTACCTCAGCCGCAACACGCCAGACTGACTGGGGCAAGGCTTTGGAACAGGTTTGTCGATGTGGTTATCTCAGTGTTGAAATGCGTTTCACGTATAAAGAATTTATATGTTAAATAAGTAAAATTCACAAGTAAAAACGTGATGTCATTTGAAATATGACAAAAATGGTTCGTAGTGGAACTTATCCTTGGTTTTCAGTCGATTTTTATGCAAATTTTCTAACCTGTAAAAAGATTTTATGAGTTTTAAATATGATTCATAGTATATTGCGTGTTGAATATATTTGATTAACATTTGAGGGTTCAAACACGGAGAATAAAGAAAATGTTATTTTCGTTTTTTTCCGATTCATAGAATTTCATGATTGCAAAATAGAAAATTTGGATTGCAAAATTTTGACAAATTTACGACCTTGTCTGCCTGCATATATTTTATGATGTGAAGAACCTAACAGCAGACGTTATCTGATAATTGGGAACGAGTTTACAAGCGTGAAGCACAGATAACACATTGTAAAGTTTAACGCTCTAAATAAAACTGTGAAACATTAAACATGCGTTCTTAACTTGAAATGACAGTAGGTTGAATTAACAATTACTTTCTTTGCTCTGATTGCTAAATTTTGTCCAAGGGCATCCAGAAAATTAGATTTGAAATGAGAACAGAACCTAATACCATTTTGAGCTTCACAAATTCCGGTTTTAAAAGCGATAAGCCACACGATAACTCATTGATTGAAAGGTAGCTAAAACATATATCCATAAAACATTATAGGATTGCCGTTAAGGTTCGCTTAATGCAAGGTTACTAGTTTACAGGGAATAACGTAAAGGTCGTTAAAGCAAAAAAAGGGACCAAGCTAATCACTGAACGTTTGTGTGAGCAGTACCCTTTTGCGAAAGAACGATGTCACTAGTGGTGCTCCACACAGCTTGGGGCTTTTCATTGTTTGGTATATACGAATGATGTAGTGAAGGATTCCGTGTTTAAATTAATTATGTTTTGTATTGTAATTAGGTCACTTGCGAGCGTATCACATTACAGCAAGACTTGCACTTTTATAACATAACATATAACGCACAGACAAATGATTCGCATTTTAATCTTGCAAAATATGGAATTTTTATAATTTGAAAATTCATCCAGCGGACTTACTAGCTTAGCATGCATGATTTAGGATGAAATAAGACAAAACTTCTTAGTGTCTGAAAGATGTATAACCTCTACCACGTAGACCATTATCAAACAGTCTATCAAGCCGTATCTTGAACTTGCTAAAGGGATATTCAAGACTGTCACGCCCGAAATCTTACCCAGGTTATTTGATACATTGGTGCGTGCAACAAATTCGGTCGCAGGCTGCAGTAATTTACTTTTCCACAAGCGCAACTATAAAATATCGGATTTTTGAGTCATCTTATTTTCCAACGAACACACTCCATTAAAAGTGTCATGCTTTCGCATCTAAAATTCCAAAATTTGTATGCTTTATTCAATTAGGTCTTAATTTTAGCTTTGAGCTGAAAAGACTAACCACGAGCTGTCTCTTCAAGTAAAGTACACAATATTAAATGTAGGATAGTAGATACGGTTTTTATTTGATCGGATTGTGTAGTCAAGTTGATTTAGGTTCAACAAGTGATTGTGATACGTCGCTCAAATTGTTTCTTATGAAATCAATATTAATATATATTGTATAAGCGCCTCGAGCGCTTGGCCAGGAATCACTTTGTGATTTTGTATTTGAACATCGTTGTTCTTTGTAAGTAGCATATATATAACAGTGACATGCAAGTATAACTTTGTTTCCTACTGTTACCACTGTTTTAAGGCTCACTGAACCTAATCTTACTGTCTCCACCTGATGACCACAAACAGTCAGAAACCGATGGTAGTGTGTGAGTGATGGGGATGTGAGCAATACAACACATTGGTCAATATTTTATCTTAAGAATTGCTCTAACAATTAATTTTAACGTAGCGAAAATATTTAAACGGGCTCATTAGAAACGTTATGTTGATGAGACTCTCTCCTGCTTAAAGTAAATCACGTGACAGTGTGAAAATCCACCGACGATCGAATACACTCATCGTTATGAATGCTAAAGGGGTACGTTGCCAGGTAAAACGGTGCGCCTCTGTTAAATGGTCGACATCGACCAAAGAAATCCTGCAGTCCAGTCTGCATTCGACTCTATTCAAAGTATTCTAGATTATTAAAGTTTTGTTTTCGTTTTTGCTACTTGATAAAAGCATATTATTTATTATACAGAAAAGTGTAAACTAATCAAAAATGAAAATTTGATCGTTATATTGCGTCCAGCTTGTGATGAAGCTGCGAATAGAATATATAAAAGTTTAATTGAATAAATGAGTTTTGGTAACAAACATCAGCTTTCATTTCTAGCGAATAGGAAATCTGAGAAGATTAGTAATCGTTTGTAATAAAACACAAAACTCGCTGATAGATTCAAAATATGCATTTGCATGCATTTCCATCACACACACCCCACGACCGGTTCGAACTAAATATTTTGAATCGGGAGGAAGTGTCACTCTCTCAACGCTATCAGTATTCGACAGTAATCCGCTGATCAGCAACACTCACTTATGCCGATGGAGTGATATTATTTTTCAGATGCCGATAGAAAGGTTTGCTCTTTCATGACTCGTTGCGCAGTGCATTCAATCTGAGCGGTTAAGAGACACATTTTTCAAACTTGTAGGGTCAATGTCTAGAGTCATCAGAATTCTTTTACAAATATCTTTATATAACATAAAGTAATATTTCTGATTTTAACTCTGGAATATGACCATTTTGCTATCTGCACACTTGAACCAGCCAGTGTAGGCAGTGATTTCGTAGTGAAGTATAAATGCTTTTTAGTCCAACTTTAGTAAAGACCGCTGAATTTCGATTAAATTTTCAATTCACTATATCTTCAAGATGGAATGGATACTCCTCAAACGGAAAGCATTCATCTTCTGAACACGTATTACATGGATGGTCCATGTCCAACTGCCCTTAACTTAATCAATTAGTGCGCTCGTAGAGTATACCACTATTTGTTCCTCACGGTTATCTTGGGGTTGACGCAGACACGAGAGTTCTAAACAGCTTCACTACGAATCTGCTCATCAATCAATTACGGTGTCAAGCGATAAGTTATCTGCAAAAACGTATGTAGATAACAAAGTGATACTTAACTGATATCTTCAACCAAACGTTTGATTGCAGATCCACCCAATCGATATAACTCGACCGATCAAAACAATAGAAATGACTTGTATAGGACTGCTCACATCCCATGCACTTACACATTTGTATACTCAGCTCGCTGAAATGTGATGGCTCTATTGAAATATCGTTTTAGCTAAACGTTTCAATATATCTACGTAACTTTTAAAACTTAATAATGGTCTTTTTAGTAATACAAAACAAAACTATTTTCCTATTGACTCTCTCGGTCGGGCAGAGGTTATTTGCCAAACGATTAGTCTCACGTAGATCTGTCAGGATCGAGCTGATTTACAAATTCCTCATGTTCATGAAATACAAAAATTTCATTTGATTGAAACAGACATAAAACCAGCGGTTAAAGTTGCACTCCCACCTTTGTTCTCGTTCATAAAACTCTAATATATATCGCAAATAAATAATTCAACTGATGCCAACAAGGTTTGAATGTTTGAAACAAGATTTCCTAATGAATCGCCCTAACGCATTTTGTGTTCCTCTATTACTTGTATCGAGAGAATTAATGTTATTGCAAAGTAGGTATTCCCCGATCCAGACGAAATTTTATTCCCATTAGTTTGTCCGGAATCGTGTGCATGTTTCGATCAGTTTAATTAGACAAACCCAATTATCCACCGGTTTCGTAGGTTAACTGATTCAATGCATAAATTGGCAGAAACATTCCGGGTTAATTCGGAAGGCTTTCAGAGTACTTGCATTATCAAGTTTACTAACGAAATCGGTAGCACGAAACATTTCGTTTTAATTTTATTTGCACAATTCGTGCTCAGGTCCTTAATCGATATCTTACAATGAAACAACGCTTGAAACAAATCGTATTAGAAGGCTCAATAGTCATTTTAATTACCAATTAAACAAGTATTTTCCCGGAAATCTATCAGACAATATGTTTCTGACGTCTGTTGTGCAAACTATCAAACAACTCTCTCCAAAACTGGATCCTATTTTGAATTCATTTAGAAACTCGTGCATCAGATATTCACGTAACGCAATTAGTAAAGCAAACATCAAATTTTGTAATTCTCAAATTTTGGGAATTTCAGTTTCAGATTGGTGTTTGAAAGCAATTGATAAGGTACAAATTGCACATAAGAGGAAAACATTCTTATAACATGCACACATGATATCAACTAGATACATACGACCGTAATTATTCAAATAACAGTTTTTGAAGCAATAATATGAACACGTTCTAGAAGGAAGTATAATGAGTTTTGATCGAGTCTTCGAGGAAGCTTGGCTTTTAATGATAACATAATGCAGCGTTTAGGATATATCATTGAGGAAAGAACCACCAAATTCCTACAACAGCACCTACTGAGTTTGTTATATCGGTATATTAGCAAGCTTAATTTTTCAAAATGCTTACGTTGCTGTGATCGCATCGTTGTTAGTTGCGCGTATGTATATAAGCGCAAGCTGCGATATTTGTCCATTCATTGCTAGGTGGTGATCTGAATTTGCCATTCTTGCGTTCTGTCTGTCAATAACTGGCATTCCACGGAATAAACATGCATCAATTTGCGGTTCGTGTTTCAGGAATCTTTCTACTCCACTCTGAACCAAACAATTCCAGCAAATTCTAATCCAGGTAAAATAGATTGGTTTTAGTCATGATTACTACGGACATCTCAAAATCTCAAAGACTGCTCAGATCACACATTTTGTGCCCGAGCATTGAGTGTTTCTCTAATATACTGATATCACAGTTCACTATGTGCTCTTGGAACACTTTGGTGCTTATTTACCGTAGACGTTCTGTATACTGTTTTGAGCACAACGGATAGTAAAACACGTGAAATCGACAAGTATGAGAGGCAATTCGAAACCAAATGAAATAAAAATGTAGAAGTATATCACTACTACTGCAGTAAAACACTAAATGTTTTCACTGGACACAGATATAACTCAAGAAGGTAATTATGCCAATAAATGAGGATACTCGTAAACAAACGTTTTACGGAGAATGACACAATGATTACCAATGAATCAAACTTTGATGTGCGTAAAATATGGTCAAACTGGTAGAAACACCACTAAAGCTGCTGCTTTTTTCATTTTCAGCTAAACTGAATAATGTAGCTACCTAAAATAAATAATATAGTTATTTAAGAAACATATACAACAGTGGCGTACCACTGTTTCAATGCTCGCTGAAACTGATCTTACTTTCTCCACCTGACGATAGCACAAAGTGTGTATGTGCGGGGGATGTGAGCAACACATTACTTTGGTCATCCATGAGCGTATTGAGTGCTTGACCAAGAATCACTTTGTGATTCCGTGTTCGTTGTACTAACCCTATGTAACAGTGGCATTCATGTATCACCTTGTTCACCACTTATCCAATGTTTCAAGGTTCACTTAAACTAATCTGACTGTCTCCATCTGATGACGGCAAACAACCAGAAATCGGTAGTGGTTTTTAAGTGCGGGGGATGTGAGCAACACATTACAAATTTAGTTCTGCTGTTCCAGGTTTTAATGAAAGATTAATCTACTCCGAAAACGCTTCATATTTATATCTATTAAAGCTAAGCAAGGCTTCAAACCAGTTTGTTTCTATTACGTCATGTTGTTCTATATTCTTTTACTTGATGATAGAACTTATGTACGATTAATGATAATGTGACTGCTTGATGGACCGATGGCACTACCAGCAGGGGCTGGGATTTTATGCATAGGCATTAATTAAGAAGAAGACATATGTACCTCTTGAAACCATTTTTCAATTAATCCAGTTTATGTATGTGTATGCACGCTAGAACCGCATGGACAGCGAATATTTCGGGCAAGCTGATGCGATTTCTCGCATAACATTGGCTATGTTTGTCATAATGCAATTGGAACATTCTTGTTCTCCCGATTTGTCCAAAAATAGTTTGAATGGAAAATCTTTTTTTAGCATTTATACTGATACACTTATCGAATTGTCTCCGACACATGAGCATAACCCGAAATACACCGAGTATTGGGCGAACAAAGTTATCCTTTGAACTTACTGTTGGACGAGGTTCATAATGCAAGCCTAAATGCTTATCACTTTAGCGCTACATGAAGCTTTCCCGGACCGAATCTCACTGTGTTCAATGATAAAGGCAATCAGCCAAAATCCGGTTGTGATGTCTGATTTTATGGATGCGAGCAGCACAATACAACAATACTTTTACATCATGCCACAAATTTTGTTATCATCGTGTTCTTGCTTTTAATTGTCCGGTTTTATGTTAAATTTGATTGTGAAGCTTCCGGAGTATGGTACCACCTCTGCCAAGTCAAATGCCAATGGATTTAGGCAATTATTTGGAAACGCAATTCACCGGTAGAACGACTCTCCGAATTTTGGCTCGAAGTACAGCAAAATCATATAACCGACACTATGAACCAAACATAAACATCGATCAGAGTGGCCAAACCATCGGCATCAAGTGAGCACTTTTTTGAGCATTGTAAAAATCATTTTCATTGGTGTTCATTCGGTTTGAGATATTAAATGTTTACGAATTGCTCACATTTGGTTGCAATCAATCTATCAAAAATTTATAATGTTTGTAAGTTGATCGCAAAACAAAAATGTTATTTCAACATGTTTCAAGATGTTGGCTTCCTTCAGTTGATGTCGTTCATGGATGTACATCACAAGCGCATGACGTTTTCATGTTTTACATCCTTTTGAATGACTAAATATTCAGATTCGGAAGGAACAACCTCTCGCAAAGCGCTTGCAACGATGATCTGGACTCAGTCGTCAGTTGCAGGCCGGCGGCGTGATCTGTGTCCAACAGCCAAGAGCTGTATCTGCTTTTTCCCAGCTTGCAGACGACGCTTTACGCAATGCTTCCAATTTGAGCTGTCAAAAGCAAGTTCTTCTCAGCTCGCAGGTTCAATTCCAAGAACTTTCATATGTCTTTTGCAAACTTTTTTATACCAAAAGCGCGGTCTGCTCAATGGTCGATAACCTAATTTCAACTCACCATAGATTAGGTCTTTTTGAATACGACCATTTTACAGCGCAGGCGGCGCTGTCGTGGTTGGGTGAACAGTCTTTGTCGACCAGCTTCTAAAAGCAATTTAGCAATAGTCACTTTGTCCATCCACGATATTTTTTCAAGAAGGTATTCATACAAAGCAGAGCTTGCGCAAGAAACGGCCATGTTACTTAATAATCAAATGCAGCATTGATTACCTGCCTTCAAATGTAGAATTTCGCAGTTGGCAAAACTTTCCGTAACATGTCATATCTTTGCTAAATATTAAGGTATTATGTAAACATTAGCTGACCCCCAAATATTGAAATTTCAATCAACAAACTGTTCCATTTCACAGCAATAAACAACATCTTGTCCCATCTGCTGAACAAGATTTGCGTTTCACTCGCGTGAGCAAAACGCCCGCGTATCATATGACGTTGACACAACTCAGATTGGTTCTCCTGATATTGGACGGATTTATCATCATGGCAAGATGTTACCAAACGTACCGCTTCATGCAACGCGCTTGGTTCGGAACGGTGGAACGAATAGTGCCTGCACAGCTTCAGGGACTTGTGAGCCAATCGGACTTGAACAAAGTGAGTCTATAACTATGGATTCATGGTCTAATTTGGAGATGATATTAAATTGGAACAAACAAATTCCGTAAGGAAAATACACCGCCTGTTTGACTTTCGAAATAATGTTCCGTACACCAAAAGGGTAATTGGGGAGGGAAATTGATGTATTGGGAAACACATTTCATCATGTTGATACATCGAAATTCAGTTATCCAAAATTATTTTAAATATATCAAATCAAAATCTGACTAATATATATTCCCAAACAAAGGTCTCACTCTGTCTGGAAGTCAAGAAGTTGATGATCGGTTATACCACTTCGGTGGTACGAAGAGTTTTCCGAATTTTATATAATGGACATTGGATACAAGTGAATAGTACACCCTGATGAATAAATGTGAAGGCATAATATAGAGCTTCGTTTCATGTTTTGGGAGATCAGGTACGCCTAAAGTCTTTTTGCAGAAATAGTACACCGGTACCTGGGATGTAACGTTGACAGACTGGAGGTTATAAATTGATGAAACCTTTTTAGAGATCATATGACACACGAATAAGAAAGTAATGTGCAACATTTTTAGAACATAAAAAACATTAGTAATAAAAATTGGCATTGTGCTGCTGTTGAATAAGGGTGTTAGAAACAACCTAATTATTCACCTGTGCCCACGGACGTGAACACATAAACCACATTCTCAACCATTTCTAGCATAGGAACATGTTAAATCGTTTGTAAAACGAAATGTTTCCGTGATGAATAAAAAATTTGTGGAAAAAATAATTTTGAGCACGGTCGATTTCAAAGCCGCTTTTGAATACAAACAGGCTATTAACAATCTATTGTAATCTTCAAATTCTAATCCCATATGTAACTTTTAACCATTAAGATGATTCATCAATACAATGATTTTCTATTTCTAATTAAGTGAGAAATGTGATCCCGTTTGAAAGTGAAGCAAAGTTATACTTGAATTTCACTGTTTCATAATGTTCGTAAAACGAACAACGGTTTTCAAAAACAGAATCACATAGTGATTCGAGCAATCGAGCCGCTTAATGATGACCAAAGTAATGTGATGCTCACATCCCCTACACTTACAGCCCACTACCGCTTTCTGATTGTTTGCTGTCATAAGGTGGAGACAGTCAAATTAGATGCAGAGATCCTTTAAATAGTGGACTACTGGTAAAGGAAGTTATACAGGAATGACACTATTACATGGGCTTCGTACAAGGAATCACGGTGTTCAAACAAAGAATCACGTATCCATTCCTGGTCAAGTACTCACGGTGATTAAGGATGACCAAAGTAATGTGTTGTTCACTTACCCCAAACTTTCACACTACTTCCGGTTTTCGGCTGTTTGTGATTCTGTGTTTGAACACTGTGGTTCGTTGTTCGAACCATATGTAACAGTGGCATTCAAGTATAATGTTGTTTACCACTTATCCACTGTTTCAAGGCTGACTGAACCTAATCTTACTGTCTCCACTTGATGACGGCAAACAACCAGGAACCGGCAGTGGTGTGTGAGTGTGAAATATGTGAGCAGCACATTACATTGAAAGATATCGTGTTCTACTCTTTCCGTTGACAACTTTGAAACTCAGAATCTTCTTGTCTGACCATGCTATGATCAAACTTTCGATGTATGGGGAACGATCTCACTGTTTCTTACACGCCTCCGATTTTATTAAAATACGGAAAATTAACATAATTGAAGTTAAAGTATCATAATCTTGGAGGAAACTATACTCAACTCGGCATAGACAATTCACCAGATTTATATTGCAGCTCACTAGTTTTGAGTGCGCATTCTATTGCAAACAATCATATCACTATCAATTTCTTGCTCTCTGACGTCATATGTTAAAATATAAGATTATCTGGGGAATATGATGAAAAGGGTAAAAATTATAAAAAATGGATGACCATCAGGACTTTATATTCACTCATCTCATTAAAGACAATTTAATAGCCTCGTTCAAATCCATGCTGTCCGATACACAATCTGCAGCAAGTTTGATTGACGGAATGTAATATGTTCGAACCTGTCAAAACCAAAGAAAAACGAGTGTCACTTAACTCGTTCCTATCAGAGCCATACGCGCCAACATCGTAATCATCATCACACATCGATCGTGTCAGCCTGGATAAACTCGCGCGTGAAGAAAAAGGTGTGTGGCGTTGTGTGTCTGTGTGTGTGGTACTTGCAAGCGGTTGCGTCTGACAAGTTCTAATTATCTCGCGTAAATTGAGTTGGACAGTTGCTGATGGAGTGAAGTGATTTCGAGAAACGAGAAAATCGCAAAATTCGCCCACCTGCAAGAAAATCGTTTGACAATAAACTCAGAGCTGAGATTGAGCTTTCGTTGTACAATATGCGTGCAGATAAGCTTCCACTATGTGTATGAAGCGGTATTAAACCGATCTTCTGGTATATTTGGCTCAATAAGTATTGGTAAGCTTTGATGAAATAAGATGTCTACATAAACCAGAGAAATGTTTGAATGATATTTGCTGATTTATAAAAACGTAGCTAATTTTGTCTCGAGTATGAAGATAATAACTTTTTTTCTGGTTAATTTATGTTTCATACAATATTCATAAACGATTATAATGGTTGACATTTCGCATACATATGAACCATTTCTGTGGTTTGGTTAAAAAAATTGTTAAACTAAAGTTGTTGAAATATTTTAGCAAAGTTAACATCAGCTTAGTACGAATGGGAATTATTCTATTCGACTTTATATTCTGGCCATCACTTTATCATGAATGATGAAAAAATGCGTATTTGAAATAATTACGTGAATCTGTCGTACATAACAATAAACGTATAAGTAAAAATAAATTCGACCAAATTTACAGAAATCACGCTTCAGTATTTGAAATTAGAAAGTCGAGCAATGGACTATTTCCTAAATTCATACATTCATACATTCATATATACACACACTCATGCATATAAACATAGATACATGGATGCCTAAACCTACAAATACATTAAAACTTACATATATAATATACTTATATATATATATACTTACTTATACATACATACATACATACATACATACATACATACATACATACATACATACATACATACATACATACATACATACATACATACATACATACAAACATACATACATACGTACATACATACATACATGCATACATACATACTACATACATACATACATAAATACATACATACATACTTACTCACATACACGCATATATACATTCATATACAAAAATGCATACAAACATACACAATCATACATACATACTTAGATTCATCTTACATACACACAATCATACACACAAACATTAATACATGCAGACAGACAGACGTACTTATATACATTCATCAATACATAAATACATACATATTTTAATGTCAAAACACATATACATACAAGAATACATACATAAATAAATGAATGCATATAAACATAATTGAACACTTATATACATACATACGTACATACATAAATACATTCAAGGTAATTCAAGGTTTTTGATGGTCTAAAAAGCAACAAGCTTAACAATAACCATAGGATGGTAAAAATTGAAATTTAAGTGTATAAACAATATAAGAACACAGATCAAACAGTATATAAGTGTTTTGGAAACGAATAATGCAATAAAAATTCGTCTAATTTCGTTTTAAAGTCATGCAAGTTAGTGGCGTGAGCAACGGTTGATACATACATGCATATATATATATATATATATATATATATATATATATATATATATATATTACATAAAATATATTTTACATATGTACATTCACAGATCAAACACAGCCGAATTGAGGGTTTTTCAAATACGGTAATAATAAGACAACGATGAAGAAGCAGATAAATTAAGTAAAAATGAACTTCTTAATTTTTAGTTACATTAGAAATCACAATGAATTCAAACGCAAAACATGTCTATAATATATTTACTAGCTCAATGAAATATATCTTTAATTCTTAATCGATTGAGCGGTTTACTTCATTGAAGTTTCAGTTGAAATATGTGAGGCAGTGGAGAACCATTTCTGAATATGGCGACATGCACAAAAAATACTCATTTTTCTTGTGAAAACGTACAACCTTCTTTAGTTAAAAGTAAATTGAAAAATGCAACAAATGTATGCACAGATACAGGTTTCATTCCCAAAAATGTTTATTTTGCAACCGTCTTACCATATGTTCATTAGTCAGGCAAAGTTCCTCTTATCAAATTCTTAATTAATTTGAACACAACTGCTTCGTTTCAAAACTCAAGAAAAGTGTTGTACTTGTTTTTATTTATCCACAAATCAACTGGCATTGCACTTCATGTAGCAATCTACAGCGATTTTGAAATACATATACATATTTAGTTGAAAGGATCTTGTCAGGTATCTACGCCTTACTATTTTCTATAGCCATACCTTGACTGATAATCTAAATTCTATACACCCAAACGTGCGTCGTTTCTGACTTTACGATTTTTGTCTTCCAATTTCATGGCGTTTGATCCCAAGTGACTTCTCATTTCACTTTTTATATCTGACCTCATCGTTTATACTATTATTTCGCTTTTTTCCCAATGAAAAACAGCCCTCGTATGAAAGTTATTTGTCAAACAAGTAACGTCACCTGCAAAATGTCTTTGCGACTTATTGTTGAATAACACTGCTCTTTTTAAAATCGACTTATGAACAATTTTCATTTGGATAATATCGACTCAATCTTAAACAAACTATCCAAACTTCCATCTCATTCGACTACTAGATGGAAACAACTTCTACGTCACTATATCAGCTATATTCAATCAAATCAGCCTCAAAATGCCGCTGTCAAAAGGATGTGGCCAATGAAAAATTGAGAACACTTTTATAAATATAACTAATATGTTGAGCTTGTGAAAAGTGTATATTTTTTGTAATAAGATTAACATCAATCTGAAAATTCAAATATTTCTTTTCAATTTCATTTTCATTTTCTCCAACCTAGCATTCTGGATGTATGCCAAACCAAAATTCTTGTCCAAAAGTTTCTCAAAGTTCCCACAAACTGATTGTCCATGACCTTCCGACGAAACCAAAATATTCATCTTACATTTTGGATGTAAACGCCGAACGATTTCCAGCGTGTTATTGCTGTTTGAACGCGCATTATTTGCTAATAGTAATCGGATTGGGACTGATTATTGTCGGAGTATTCCTTATTTGGCATTCAAGGTCAAACTGGTCGCAAATTGGGTAAGTGTCGTTGAAGGTTAAATATGCACATTACGCATGTGCACACATATATACATTCATAACTAAATACCAAATAAAAATTACTGATGCATAGAATATGTTTGGAATAAATATCTACACCAGCATACATATTAGTAAAAGGAATCCCTGCGCGGTATTTCTCATCAAACACTACAATACAAGCTTGAGAAAAAAGTGGATCAGATCAATAAACATCAAATAAATGCCACGTGATTTTTACATACACATTTTTGATCGCTATTGATGTTGGCCGAGGCAATCAATAATCACGAACTGATCGTTCTTCGACGCATAATTTTGTGTTAATGATTTTGATTGTAATCTTATCAGTTATTCCTGCCAGCGCTTCGTGATACGTTTCGGGAACACTGTAGACAACTTAAAACGCCACCTCGGTCTTTATTAGATGGCTTGTGTCAAGCAGACGAACTGAAATCGAACTAATCACTATCTTTGAACAGCGTTCGCTCAATCAATTTCGGTGATGTTCAGATATTCACTTTATAAGAATCTGCCTCGTACACACATATATATACATACATGAATACAAACAGTTGTAACGTCAGAGACAAATACAAAAGAACGTTACTACTTCTCATTTATCTAGCATTCGTCGCATCCTGAACATAACGGGGATGGATGAAATAACAAATGCCAATGTGAGTGCTGAAACTGTTCACAAACCTCGTTCTTTCTACTACGAAAGTGCAAACGTCTTCAAACATGAATGAGCAGATACTGCCTCCGGTTGTCGAGCGTATGTCACGTCAAAAGCGTTCCAATGCCGGTAAAGGAACTGCGAAACAAAGTTGTTAACGGTTGACGATTCTTGGACTATGGATATTTACTCGATCTTTGTCCTGTTTTAAACTGACGTTTTGGTCGCATTGATAAAAACTTCGTACGAGCATTTTGCCAAAATTTACTCATTTTTCGTCCTGTGAGACTAAAGTTCAAAATTCATTATCTCTACCTATGGCGCTTATATAATTCATATGCTACAAAAAGATACTAACACAATCAATTATTTAACCTAGTGATACAACATATTCGATCGGCAAAGCGATGGACGGGTACCTTGTCAGAACAAACACAATTCTTTCGAAACTTCAGACGGTTTCGTGGAATTCAAACAACATGAAACGTGCGCAACGGGCTGCCATCAGAAATTATTTGCGCTTTCGACAATGGGTCAACAGGGCCACACATCAGAAGGTACAGTTCGTTTATTCCAACAACCCCGCAAGCTTTTTTTTAATCATATGAATGTATTTCATTTGAACAAAACATTAAATGCAGAATCCATTTTGAAACCTGAAGGTTGAACGATAAGAATATTACATGCGTTCAACGACTAGGTTATTACCTTGCTCTTGTATAATACATTTCAAAATCCAAAATGTAAAAGTGTGTCTCTTTGAAAATTGATTATCTGAGCTGTCGAAAATGTTCTAGTGATCAGATTGACATATAGCATAATTTGATGAAAATTTCCCATTTTGTAAATAGAACGAATAACTGCAGCGGAGGATATATTTTGCGGTATTTCACATCAACTCTAGAATGCATGTGTAAGAAATCCTGAATACTGCTGGTTAAGCTACCGTATTAAAATGGTCATACGATTGCATTTCCATCATTTCTGTTTGCACTCATCAGGTATTGACAATAGGATTAGGATTCGCATGTACTTGAAACAGTGGAAAAATGGAAAACAAGTTGCTTTTTTATGCCAATTTCGGATAAGTTCGGTACGACCAATCTATTCAATCACATGAGCCCACATTCCAGTAGATAGGGTTTAAATCAATGACCATGAAAAAATAGATCATTTGTATGCCTTTCCATCACACACCCCACGATCGGTTACGTTCTATTTGTATTCATCAAGTAGGCAGTACGACGAGGATAAAACATCGGCCTAAAAGAGCAACTATGTTGCCTTAGTAAAATTATGATAAAAACTATTTGTATAATATAATAACGTTTAGATCAAAATTAAACCTACATATGCAGCCAAACATTATTCTTTATATGATATAATTTTTCACATTTTCATTCATATCGAAATCCCGGGTATTTGATAAGTGTTCTAAGTAATTCTAACGATGACATGGATTGGAGAAATGTATGTTTCGGTCAATTAGTTTTTCCGAGTGTGTGCGCGAATCTAAAGCACATTGTATTTTCAGTAAACTGGAGACAACGTACCATTATTTAGCAAAAGAGTTCATGACATTTCTATTCGTTAATAACACTTTATCCAAAAGTAAAAACTGTTCTACCGAATGCATACATGTATTGAATAAATGTAACGGTGACAGTTTGTACGGGGATGAGGTCAGGACTACGTGTGGGTAGGTTGGAACCAAATATGAATAGGTGTTTGAGGATCTGGGAGGTGTATTTTCCGTGCACATCTTTCAAAAGAACTTGTGTTACCTAAAAGTTGCATCGGGATCATATCATGCGCAAGATTTAGGCCTTATAAATATATTCTTGAAAAAATTATGAAACAACAATTTTCCACCTTTGATTGTTTTATAAATATTATCCTTAATGATATTTCCCATCTGCGGCATGAGGATCTCCTTGAGAGTCAAGCTTTTTCAAAGACTCGAACGAAGCACATTATACTTTTCTCTTCTAGAAAGTCTCCATATCGGAGGTTATTTATCAAATTTCACTTATGCTACGTTTGTCACAAGGTACTCCTTATTGAATATTTGAGGTCAAATTTATTTCGTTAATAACATGCATATATCTACTGTGAATAATTTATGCTTTTTATCAATAATTTCATTGAGTTATTTGTGATTTTTGGTTAAAACTAGCCTAAAGCTGAAATTCCGAAAAAAATTGGAATAAATCTTTCTTCTTCTTCTTCTATTCGGTACGCCTGGATCAAGTCACCTCGGATGTGACTGCACTCGAGAGTGCACAGTTCGATTTAAGCTTATCGCAGATCAAAGAGTAGATTATGCAATCCGCAAACATTTTAATAGTCTTTTGATAAATCCACACGAGTAACGAGATGTATTACTCAAGGTTGCGCTGTCTAATCCATGACTATGTGTATGTATGTAATAATTACATTCCATGGTCGACATCGACCGAGGGGGGCCAAAACAACAACCATCTTTTTCAATGGATGCGGCAGAAAACGTCCGAAAATTCGTTCGCGCAAGCCGATCACACCAGGTGCACGTTTATGACCAGCCTCGCATGCAGATCCTTTTTTAATTTCCTCACACTCTGTTACGAGGATCATTCTCCGATATACTTAAATGAGACACGAATTATAATGGGGAGGCTTTTCCACTCAGTACCATTTTGCACTAGCGGACAATAAGGGGCAGTTTGTTTTTAGTGCACTGTTGGTGAAGCGCATTGATATCTGCTCGTAAAGCTAGTCAATCGTTAACAAAGTTCACCGTCGTTTAAGGTTTTACATCATCGAAAAAATGAACAACTTTACATCGTACCAGTTTTGGTAGATCATTTATAAATATTAAGAAGGGCATTGAACCGAGTACTGAATCTGGTGGGACTCCGATCGTTAATTAGATACCTCGCAAAATTTTCGCTATCTACTCTGACTTTCGTGAACGAAGACAGCAGATGTCCAGTAAAGCCAACATCTTGCAGCTCCTAATGCAGTAAAGATTGATCAACACGATCGAATCACCTGCAAGAATAGAAGAAGCAATCGATGAATCATCTATAATGATGCTGTTCTACTGTAATTGATAAACTCAGGTCGGATCTCTTCACACCAATGCCATTCATCCCGCTAAGCGATCGATTTCTTACATTTCACTTCTCTTTAATTTGTGTTGAAATTAATTTGATTGCTGAAAATTCGTGTATACGAATAAAGTCATTTTTCACCTATTTCTTCTGCTCGAGTGAACACATCAAGAGTAGAGAACTATCTAGCTCTTCAATGGTTAGCAGACGCTTGAAATTTTTAATTTCGAGCTTTAAACTTGTGCTGTCCATAGAACAGAGACAGGAGAAGTGCTCGACTCATTTTTCTAACTGCTGAGCTTTTACGACTATCATGTTACAAGATACTCATATGTCAGAGCAGGGATCCCATGATCTTATCATACATACCGTAAAAACTAGCAGTGTCCGCAACGTTTTTGATACCAAAGCTAATTTTGCTCCATTTTTCATTTGCAAGTCACCAAGCCGACTGCTGAATCATATTTCTAGCAATTTATTTATCGAACAATTTAAGGTGTTGAGCATGGGTTTGATATTTTGTTAAACATACCTGGGTGAATGACTCAAAATTCATGAATGAATGGTAAACATTGCACTGATTTTAAATTTTCCAGCAATTATGGACAATGTGATGTTGAAACATTGCTAACCTGCCAGAAATTGAAACCAATTTAATGCTGCCTTAACATACCTGGCTTTATTTTATCATCAAATGAAGATAGATAACTTGATCCCGCCAAACTTGAAGAGTAGTCCTTCAAACGTTTGCTGTCTCAACACGATTGATATTGTCATACTTTCAATTATAACCTTCTATATAACATTTAATTTTTATAAGACTCAATTGAATTATGCATACAGTCTGTAATCTTTTTCATTGATTTAATTGGTTCCTTTAGAGTTACTGTGAGGATCTGCCATCCAAACGTTAGCTGAGGTTTGACTATAACATTTTCCAAAATCTTAGAGTTCCACCTATCCTACGGTATATACTTTCATATAGCATTATACGTTACTAAATACTAAGATTTTGTTCCTTGCAAGAAATATGTGTGATTAATTTACTTTCACACAAATAATTCCAGCTCCAAATCCTCGAACAATATACAAACGAACTGTGTGAAATTGATCGTGCATTAAGAGGAAACAACACGGAATCCACAGCAACGGATCTCCAGAACCACATCAGAACTATCACTGTGGCTTCAGAAGGAAATCCCTGCCTATTGCTTGGAAAGGATTCCACCTTTAACCAAAAAGCCAGACTGGCATTGAGTCGATATTTAAATAATGATCGTGATGGGAATGTACGCTGTACATTTTCGAAGCTCACGAGTAATGTTTACGTAAAAGGTCAGTTTCTTCGATAAACTTGCTTGAGTAAATATATAGAGTATTGCACACATCCCTCGCACGTTAATACACAGCGCCTCGAGCGCTTGTCGAGGAATCACTTTCTGATTTCGTGTTTGAACATCGAGGTACGTTGTACGAATCCCTTAAACAGTGGTTTCAAAGTTTTATTTATTCATATCAATCACTTCGATCATGAACTCTGAATCAAGACAATGCTAGAATTTTCGGCACATGATTAGGTTATACATTTTCAATCACAATATCTGGAAATAAATAGATATTGTTATATATTATTCATAAAAGTTGGAATCATCTAACTTGAAAGATCAAGCATTTTGTCGTAATTAAATCTTGAGTGCTGAAGTGCTTTCAAAAGCTGGTCTAGAGAGCATGTTCACCGTATTAAGACAGCGCCGCCTGTGGCAGCTTGGTCATGTTTACATTATGGAAAATGGTCGTATTCCGAAAGATCTACCCTATATTGAGTTGCAATTAGAACGTGGACCAATGGGCAGACCGCGTTTGTGGTACAAAGACGTTTCCAAAAGAGATATGAAAACAATTGGCATTGAATCTGCGATTTGGGAAGAACTTGTTCTTGACCGCTCATATTGGAGGCATTGTGTAAAGCGTCGGCTGCAAGCTGGTGAGGAGCAGATACGGCTCTTGCCTGCTGAACGCAGATCACGCCGCAAGCGTGTAACTGACGCCCGACAACCAAGTTCTGACCATCGTTGCAAGCGCTGCAGGAGAGATTGTTCCTTTCAAATCGAACTGTTTAGTCATTCAAAAAGCTGTAGAACATAAAACTTTCATGCGATTGTGAAGTACATCCATGTTCGGCATCGACCGAAGTAGACCAACAAAAAACATTTTGAGTGAATATAGGATCATTATTAACCTTTCTGTATTTTTTGATTGCGAGATTTGTCAACGTTTATTGAATTTTGTTTGTGATTATTTTGCTTTAAACGTAACAAAATGCTCGTTCTATCATTCCATCTAATTGATGATTGCTAGATTTTAGTGCCTAACGTTTCACTCATCAAAACTTCAATTGAAAACATTTCACGTGCAAGTTATATTTCCTGTAATTACATCCTGGGAATTTTTTACAAACAGCTTTTCTCTGTATGTGAGCTACTCAATATCAATATATTTACCCGCGAATAACTTAAACTAGCTGTTCAGTTGTTACTCGAGATAACATTCACAAATAAAATGCTGGATTTCACATATCACATGCACCACACAAATTTCTCTGCATTAAATTTCGTTCAATTCATTTGCATCAATAATAATTTGATTAATATACATGGAACTTTATTTCATACATTCCTAAAAACACTAGATGAAATTATAATTCTTGGCAATTATCTGTATTAATTTATTATATTGCACATATCCCTTACACAAACACTGCACAAACGGCTTCTGACTGTTTGTCGTCATATGGTGGAGACAATGGGATCTCGTTTAGTGAAGCTTGAATCAACGGTGAAGTGTTAATCGAGGTTACACTTGTATGCCCCTGTTGAAAATGGTTTTTCAAAGAACCACAACATTCAAAAACACAATCGCAGAGTGTTTCCGTCCAAGCGCTGGAGGCTGTTATAAACGAACAATATTTATGAAGCTCACATCCCCACCACTTACATAACACAACCGGTTTCTGGCTGTTTGCTCTCAGCAGACGGAGATAGTAAGATCAGATGCAGTAAGCCTTGAAACAGTAGTAAAGAGGTAAACAAATGTAGACCTCAATGTCACTTTTCAACAGAGTCGGTAAAACAAACCACGATGGGAAACACAATCGAATAGGATTCCTGTCTAGGCACTCAAGGATGACCATTACAAGGTGTGGCGTACATCCACTCACCTGCAAACGACGACCCGCTTCTGGATGTTAGCCGTCGTCAGACGGAGACAGTGAATTTATTTTCAATGGGACGTGTAACAGGTGAAGTGTGTCAAACAAAGTTAGACATTGTATCAATTGTTTAAGTTATTGTTAACACCACGAACTACGATGTTCAAACATTGAAGCTCTTAGTGATTCCAGGTCAAGAGCACAAGACAGTTACGCAAGATCACTTTAATGCGGTACTCACATACAAAGTACTTACATCCTAACATTTTTTATTGGTTGTTGGTTGTTATCTTGTAGAGGCAGTTATACTAGGTTCAGTAATTCGTGAAATAATGAAAAAGTGTCAAACACGATCTAATTCGAAGTCATTGTAACATACGGCTAGAACCGCGATGTTCAGTAGAACATATTCATAAACTGAGATGCTGTAACCGACTAATGATTTTCTTTACTCACAACTCCTGCAACAACAAGGACTTCAAACGGTTTTTTTAATGGAAATGTTTCCACATTTACGCAGAAATCACGGCTCAAATCTTAACATTGTTTTTTAAGAGGGACCTAATATAGTCTACGAAAAATACAGACGTTAACGTACATTAATTTTGGAACGAGTTCGTTTGATCGCATAAGTTATTTCTAGTTGCTATTCATGCGAAAATTGTATTTTTGACATCGAAAAGTCGATTCAAGGTTTTCATTACCTGAACTGTTTATCCAACATTCGTTCTATTGATTTATTTGCTTCCAATTTCATATAAAGACTTTAAAGTTTCTACATACTTAGAGCTATTTCAACCTGTTTTAATTAACCCATTTCATTTCCGTAAAACAACCTCAGATGTTTCCAAATCAGATCTCCGGGCAACCAATCAAAGTGTTGGTTTCAATGTCTTGACGTTACAATCCGATAAAGGAGGCACCTCCGGTAAATCGAAGAATGTACACACGGATGATAGATTGGCATGGTCTACGCATGGCGGTGGTGGTTTGCCAGCATTGTTGTCTGCATGTCAAATACATCTTCTTGTCGGTCTGACGGTGGTTCTGGCCATGGGTGGATTTCATGTTTGTGTGCATTTGATCAAAGTGACGTTCCGATCATTCGCTCCGATGCGTATCAAAAAGGTAGGCTAGTTCAATGTGTTTTTGTTGTTTTTGTTGCGTAAATGTTTCATTATAGTGCAGCATTCGTGGAGTGGATGAGACGAAATTGACATTTCGCTTAGCGAGCAATTTGTGCTACGCCGACAAAACGATGATTGAATGTTCTTCCTAAATTGCTTCTAGGATTGTTGGTTAGGAAACACTGGTATGGAAGAACTGGGATTCGATAATATCCGAAATGTTACAAGGGTAAAGTTGTGCTGTTGATGGATTGAACCTAACTGTCAAAATTTCAACATTTTTATCCGCTCTTGATGAAATTATTTCAACGGACATTTGGCAGATTTCTTTGAGATTATTAGGATTTTCCGCAAACGTACACTTCTCGTCACACTCAGTGTCTAACAATCAAGCTCAAATGTTAACAATTTCTCGCCATATATTCTGAAAGGTTGATCTTGGTTATACGGCAAATGAGCATTTATTCGGTTACTAGCATTTTATTGCAAACTAGAAACACATTCGCCGCTTGTAAAATTTTCGTTTGCGTTTTATTCTTCTCGCTACTAAGCAGGAAATATACAGCTCCCCTCATTTCGAAAATTTGATATTTCTTTTCAGATCAATGTGATTACAACGCAACCGCAGTCTGTGATTTCATCGGAACATTTTTTCAAATCACGAGATGTACAATCGTCCTAAACAACGAACACTTTTGGTCTATATCATTCACTGAATATTAATTGTAAATAAATTATTATTGATCGTATGCTAACAAGCAATTCTATATTCGGAACACCGTTCTTGGGTCATTAAGATTCGAACGATCTCGAAGGGGTTTTGGGATCTGATTTTCTTGATAGATTGCAAAGTTAAGAAGTCTCTCATCTGTTGAGTTTGCGTGATGAGCAGCAAGAAAATTAAATTAATGAGATAAATGCATGCGATTTGGTGATCAATGATTTAAGTTCGCAGTCGGATCGAGTTTTTATAAAAGATCAACACAGATTTCGTCGAATGGTGAAAAAATGATTGAACTGACTGCAGTGGAATTGATGCATGGTAGTACAAATATCGAATGCGTTAAACTCTGTTAGATAGCAGCAACTGCGCTGCTTTTGTTCACTAATTCTGGTTAGGATAAGGAATCACATTTCAAATTTTGAAGAATTATTTTTTGGGCATTTTTCGCGAAATAGTTTTTTCCATATAAACTTGATGCATGAATTTTTAATTCGCCGAAGGTATTTTTATCTCTGTTCAGGAATTACACTGTGAAATACTAGTCTGGAATTTTCAGATGTTTTTTACTTACAATTGAGTGGATTTTAAGAAGGGTGTATTTTATATTCGGTTAAAGAAATTCACTATAAAACAGTTTAGTACGCTGGTAAATTGTTAGCATAATCACGAATGTAGTCATCACAATTGACTCTCTCTCTGGA